>JAIGNY010000110.1:2162500-2311244 GCA_020152595.1 Chiridota heheva | reverse complement strand
CAGACATGTGAGTCATGATTTTATAAAAGTAGCTTAAATTGATCAATTTTCTCATCAAAAAAGCTAAGTATTGTCAATTATGCAGAAAATAGATGAAATTAGCTTGGAAAATAGCTGCAATCAGTTAAATAGCTGAAGTCTCACATACTAAAATTGATCAATTTTCTTATCAAAACAGCTAAGTATTGTCAATTATGCAGAAAATAGATGAAATTAGCTTGGAAAATAGCTGCAATCAGCTAAATAGCTGAAGTCTCACATACTAAAATTGATCAATTTTCTTATCAAAACAGCTAAGTATTGTCAATTATGCAGAAAAAGATGAAAATAGCTTGGAAAATTGCTGAAATCAGCTAAATAGCTGAAGTCTCACATGCTGAAGTTGATCAATTTCTCATCAAAATAGCTAAGTATTATCAATTATGCACAAAATAGTTGAAATTAGCTTGGAAAATCGCTGAAATCAGCTAAATACTGTAGCTGAAGTCTCACACACTGAAATTGATCAATGTTTTCATCAAAATAGCTAAGTATTGTCAATTATGCAGAAAATAGGTGAAATTAGCTTAAGTCTCACATGCCTGTGTTGGCATTCAAATTTCATTTGGCTAACTCAAATGTGTTCCAATAAAAGACCTTGAAAGTCCTTGAAAATCAATCATTTTTGGCAAAAATGGAGTCTGTTCCTCTTTTAACTTCAAACTTAGTGTGTTTTTCTCCATCAAATTTTGAAGCTTTGGTGAAACAAGTGTCTGTAGACCTGAAACATTTTTTACAATTTCAAAAATAAGCATTTCACAGATCTGCATAAAGACAAAATTTAAATGAGGCGATGATTCAGGTATTTGAGGCAAAGTAGAAAACTAGTATTATATGTCCATTGTAGCAAAACTAGTATTATATGTCCATTGTAGCAAAACAATTCCCTCCATAGAAACTATTATTTAGACACAGCTCAATACAACTTTGTACACAATGCCAAGATTTGTAATACATCATTCTCTGCTATGGCGTATTCATTATGTCAGTAAACACAAATATTCTGCAACATCATCAGATTACAGCTGGCACGCAGGAGACAATCAGTGACAAATGGATGCCGCAATCCGCCTCCAGGTATTCACCATTCTATCCATTACAATTTCAACTAGTTAGGGTAAGTTTATCATGAAAAGGCATTTTGCATAAATTAACCTATATAATAAACACAAATTTACATTGATGTCATATGCTCGAATCCAACAGACTTGCTTGACTGATGTTCTCTTAAGACATCCGAATTGGTTGAAAGACACTAAGACACTTGGATTTTCACCCTCTTAAGACATCCAAATTGGTTGAAAGACACTAAGACACTTGGATTTTTACCCTCTTGAGACATCCAAATTGGTTGAAAGACACTAAGACACTTAGATTTTCACCCTCTTGAAAGACACTAAGACACTTGGATTTTCACCCTCTTAAGACATCCAAATTGGTTGAAAGACACTAAGACACTTAGATTTTCACCCTCTTGAAAGACACTAAGACACTGGGATTTTCACCCTCTTAACCCTTACTCTACCACGCGGCGATACTATCGCCGTTTTGGGTGCCCCGTCTTTGGCCCTGCCTCCCGAGCGCATTTTCAAAAAAGTGCTGGTAGAGTAAGGGTTAATCAACCCGCGACATATGCGCCAACCCGAAAATATAGGCAGCATGATCCCGGTGGGCGGCCCAGCGGCTCCCGAAAGCGGAAGGGGCCCGACTTTTCTGCCTGGAAGACAGAGGACCCTTCAATAATCACGCCTTGATTAACCCTTACTCTACCACGCGGGGATACTATCGCTGTTTTGGGTGCCCCGTCTTTGGCCCCGCCTCCCGGGCGCATTTTCGAAAAAGTGCTGGTAGAGTAAGGGTTAAGACATCCAAATTGCTTGAAAGACACTAAGACACTTGGATTTTCACCCACTTGAGATATCCAAATTGGTTGAAAGACACTAAGACACTTGGATTTTCACCCTCTTAAGACATCCAAATTGGTTAAAAGACACTAAGACACTTGGATTTTCACCCTCTTAAGACATCCAAAATGGTTGAAAGACACTTGGATTTTCACCCACTTGAGACATCCAAACTGGTTGAAAGACACTAAGACACTTAGATTATCACCCTCTTAAAACATTCAAATTGGTTAAAAGACACTAAGATACTTGGATTTTTACCCTCTTAAGACATCCAAATTGGTTGAAAGACACTAAGACACTTACATTTTCACCCTCTTAAGACATCCAAATTGGTTGAAAGACACTAAGACACTTGGATTTTCACCTTCTTAAGACATCCAAATTGGTTTAAAGACACTAAGACACTTGGATTTTCACCCTTTTAAGACATCCAAATTGGTTGAAAGACACTAAGACACTTAGATTTTCACCTTCTTAAGACATCCAAATTGGTTTAAAGACACTAAGACACTTGGATTTTCACCCTCTTAAGACATCCAAATTGGTTGAAAGACACTAAGACACTTGAATTTTCACCCGCTTGAGACATCCAAATTGGTTGAAAGACACTTTGAAAGACACTAAGACACTTAGATTTTCACCTTCTTAAGACATTCAAATTGGTTTAAAGACACTAAGACACTTGGATTTTCCAAGACATCCAAATGGTTTAAAGACACTAAGACACTTGGATTTTCACCCTTTTAAGACATCCAAATTGGTTGAAAGACACTTTTTTCACCTTCTTAAGACATCCAAATTGGTTTAAAGACACTAAGACAATTTTCACCCTCTTAAGACATCCAAATTGGTTGAAAGACACTAAAACACTTGGATTTTCACCTTCTTAAGACATCCAAATTGGTTGAAAGATACAAAGACACTTGGATTTTTACCCTCTTAAGACATCCAAATTGGTTGAAAGACACTAAGACACTTAGATTTTCACCCTCTTAAGACATCCAAATTGGTTGAAAGACACTAAGACACTTGAATTTTCACCCGCTTGAGACATCCAAATTGGTTGAAAGACTAAGACACTTGGATTTTCACCCTCTTAAGACATCCAAATTGGTTGAAAGACACTAAGACACTTGGATTTTCACCCTCTTAAGACATCCAAATTGGTAAAAAAATTAATACAAGCTAGGGGTCTCAAAAATACAAGTTTAAAGAAGACTCACTGTAAATTGTAAATGAACGTTTAATAAGTATCAACAATCTGACTGGCTTCACTTAGAGGAAAAGAGATAGTTCATTCCGAGTGGCTTAAATGTCTTGTTGGTGTGACATGGTTAGGGGTGGGATAAGGTTGAGGTGGGGTGAGGTTGAGGTGGGGTGAGGTTGAGGTGGGGTGAGGTTGAGGTAGGGTGAGGTTGAGGTGGGGTGAGGTTGTGGTGGGTGCGTTTGTGGTAAGTAAGGTTGTGGTGGGTGAGGTTGTGGTGGGATGAGGTTGTGGTGGGTGAGGTTGTGGTGGGGTGAGGTTGTGGTGGATTGAGGTTGTGGTGGGGTGAGGTTGTGGTGGGATGAGGTTGTGGTGGGGTGAGGTTGTGGTGGGGTGAGGTGGTGGGGTGAGGTTTAGGGTGGGGTGAGGTTGAGGGTGGGGTGAGGTTGAGGGTGGGATGGGATGAAGAGAGGGTGGGGTGAGGATAAGGTAGGATCACAAGCATGACTCTTAACATTATGTCAGCAAATTTGTGAGCAGTAGATACAGTGGTAGATACATTTGTTCGATCAGAAAGTGTACGGAAAGACACAGACAAGGAATCTATTCTCATTATTAACCTTTTAGTCACTGCGGTGTTTTTGCTTTCATATCCTTAACCCAGTACCCCTCCAAAACTGTCCCACTTAAAATGAAGTGTTCCTTGCTTATAAAAGAAACAAAGTGGTGTCTCTTTTCTGTGAATTCAGTGTTTATAAATGAAACACCTGCGCCAAACATGCGATAGCATCATTATGACATTATAGCAAACATGCGATAGCATCATTATGACATGATGGCAAACATGCCATAGCATCATTATGACATGATGGCAAACGTGCCATAGCATCATTATGACTCGATGGCAAACATACGATAGTATCATTATGACATGATGTTACAAAGAGGCCTGAGTTGTTTCATGCATCTCAGATTCTCAATTGCCCTTTCTAACTCACTTTGCTGAATAAAATAAGTCATATTTATTTTCCAACTTGCGAAGAACTTTTGCCTGTTTCCTAATATCATAGATAAACATATAGCACTTGAGCACTACACGACAATTAAACAAAAATGTATTATACTTAAAAGGTATTTTCACTTATTTTTGTCCTAAGAGTTGTGTAATAACAGTGCAAAATTTCATTTAGCACATGAGGAAAAACATGAATACAATATCCATCACGTTTTATACCTGTGCACTACATAATAAGTGTATATGATATCATGGAAGGAAAAATAATACACAAGTCAAAAAAAGAATGACCACCAATATAAAACCACCAAATACAATTCAATTTGAAAGAAATTGTCGATAAGCGGAGCCTACATCAGTTGTGAATACTTTAGTAATTATGTAGCTATATCTAAAATATACACTACACGCACACCATCATAGCATACTGTACCGCATACTGTCATATCATATGCAATTTATAAAGAATTTAAGCAAAAATGAAATTTAAGCAGATGCAAAGTAAATCACTTCACTACCCAATACCTCCTATTATTTCCATGTTACTGTCAAACATGACATTTGAAAGTAAACCTGACTGGCATTTTCAAAATGCACCAAACCAAATTAGATCTGATTCCTGAAAAGTTCTGGCAACAATGTATGGACTTGCAAAAAGCAAGAGTAAGTTATGTTTGTCAATTCATCATGTTTACTCAATATTCTCTTAAGTGACGCTTGAAGCGACGAGCAATGAAGAGATAGGAATGATATAATGTACAGTGTCTAGTGTTTTCTGTAGGCATTTTCTGACGATGATATATTTGTGTTTCCGCATTCATTTGTGAAATAGCCTGATTCAGGGTGAAAACTGAATATCAACTGTTTAGCTTTTATGTTCAAAAGTGGAGACATCAAAATCAAATTTGAATGTTTTACTTGAATAAAGTTAAACCAAGAATGTTTTTGACAAAGTCTGTGCTACAGGAAAAGAAAGAATGTTGAAGGAATTGATGGAGCTATCTTGCCCATGTTTCATTTGATTTATAAAATTTACTTGGCAACAAGGTGTCCATGCACCACTCTTTAGAAACCAGAAGTAGTCATAGGAGTGTATTCTTCATTTCTGACAAGTTACAACATGTCCTACAGACAGACTAAATATTCCAAGCTGATGTTCAATTTGTGAAACGACCCATGGATCCCAATAATAGATTAAAAAGAAACTCTTCCTCTTCCCAAAACACACTGAAATCATACTTTTAATGTCATATGTGTGCTAATGTGCATCTCTGGAAACTGTAAAGTAAGTGGTACACGTAAGGGAAGAACATGCATTTTTCTACACCAATCATAATTTCATGCATTGCTTCCATTTGGAATATAATTCAAATTATTGTGGAAAGGAAAATACTGTAAACTTTCTAGTGCAGTGTGTACAGTGGTGTCTTTAAGAAGGTGTGAAGGGATGGTGGTCCATGCAGACCCCTAGCTTTGCTGTTACACAGGGGCAGTCCGCCCCGCCCCTCTGTGGGGCCCGTGATGCCCTCTGGGGTCTACCTTGCACCTCATCAGATTTTTTTAAAGATTTGATTTTAAACTTAATAATCTTAATTAATTCTATAAATGAAATACCTTACATGGATACAGAACACAGATTGATAGCATAGTAAGCAATTGTCCTGTTTGGCTAATGACAGGTCCTTATCAATTAGAATATTTAGTTCCATTCTGAGGTATGATTATAGCTAAAGTCCCAGAGATTCTTCACCAGAGGCTTGAGCCTTTAAGGGAGTTGGTCCCTAGACTCCATGCCGAAAAGACGCAATTCTTTGCGTGCGCATTAATGTGCCCTCAACAAGTCTAGCACCCTGCCCCTTTTTAAATCAAACTATGGGTCTGCCATGCCCCATCCAACAATTTGGACACTGGCCACTGTACCCACCCTAAATGTAGGATGCTAGCCAGTGCCACCACACCCCCTCTTCCCAAGTTTTAAACATGGGCCACAGCATACCCCTCCCACTTTAGGACATTGGCCATGCCGCTTCATGTCCATTTCATAAAAATGAGCTCGCGACGAGCTCGTCATTAAGAAACGAGCTTCTGACGAGCTCATCAGAACTTTGACGAGCTCGCAGCAAGTGCGTCAGAACTTAGACGAGCTCACAGCGAGCTCGTTAATATTTAGACGAGCTCATCATTACTTAGCTTGTTGCGAGTACATCAAGACTTGAGACAAGCTCTTGGCAAGCTCATCAATACTTAGACGAGCTCGTCACGAGCTTGTCCCGGTGAGCTCGTCAAAACTCAGATGGTATGAGCCTGTCAATATTTAGATGAGCTTGTCTAAGTATTAATGAGCTCATTGCTAGCTCATCTAAATGTTGACAAGATTGTCAAAAATATTGTTGAAAGAGCTCAATTATCATCATATAGAAACAAGATTATTGCCAAAACAGTTTTTTATATTGACAAGTACATTAAAACAAAGCTGGCACAAGTTAACATTTCTTTTTTGTTAGGTTGATTATGTAAGCTAATATGGATTTTGCAAGCTTGCCCAAGCTAATAGTCTGCTATGAAACAAAACTTACCAGTAGGCCTATGGTTTGTTCATTGTAAATTCTAATGGAAACTTACAATTACATTCATTTACCTGACATAAACAAATGATAACAAGAAATCAATAAGATATTAGCAGGAGGTAATCAATGACAGCTCCCTGGTATTAGCTTGTACTGTCTTACATACTACATTTGGATGATCATATTTACCCCATGTTCATCACTATCAAAATATTTACTTGCACTGCATAGTGTTAGATGTATTAACCTCACTTATTGCCCTGAAAACAAGACCTTTCAAAGTTTCAGAAACTTAATCTATTTTCATGCCTCTATGTGCTGTGCAAAGGACCATGGCCTCACGAATTCCTGGATGTACAGTCTTTTAATTGTAGCTTATAATTGCAAAAATTTCCTCCATTCAATCTTTGTATAATTTTGAAAATAGCCCTTGTTTGGTCATCCATGTTATAATTGACCTTGCATTTATTGTTACCTCCCTCACCAGTCTCTCAGTGAAGAATAATGATATTACAACCAATTGCAAGCTCCCATTGATAATGAGTTTGTTATTTGAAAAGGGCAGTTAAGTTTATTAGTTTGCTCTTCAAGCAAAATGGAGGATTTTAGAGTAGGCCTACATGAAAGTGAGATTTCATTCTTTTTATTCTCAATTACAGAGTTGCTGAGACTGTC
This sequence comes from Chiridota heheva, assembly GCA_020152595.1. Taxonomy (NCBI): domain Eukaryota; kingdom Metazoa; phylum Echinodermata; class Holothuroidea; order Apodida; family Chiridotidae; genus Chiridota; species Chiridota heheva. The sequence goes on along the minus strand of JAIGNY010000110.1, from coordinate 2,303,837 downwards.
ACAAGGATTTTCATCATATTTTAATGATTGCCAATCTTATCCAAATAATTTGAGGGAAGATTGTCTTTTTGTAAGAAATTGTTCAAATCTATTAACACTACTAGGACTCACAATGCTGTGTGTGCTTCAAAGATGGACTGTGATGAGGGCATTAGAGTTTGGTGCATTTAGAAATACAGTACTTTAATTGATTGATTGATTTACTGATTGCAATACTTTAACAAAGAGCTGGTGATCAACTTGAATGGTATGTTAAGCAGTGGTTGTGATGAAGTAGCAAAGTTTGCAATACCTGTTGGATGGATTAAAAGAAGTTAAGCTTTGCGATCCTCAGAGGGCCCTATTGTGGGCCTACCTGCATTTAATTCAGTTTCCATGGTGTAAACTTTAAGAACTAAATATGTTTTGCTAAGATAATGAAGAAAATTGTTTTATTTGTGCAAAAATATTATTAAATTATACAAGAAAGGATGACCTGTTAGCTATGGTGTTAAAAGCAGTGTTTTTTATGAATTATTAAAGTTTTGAAAAGTTCGAAAATATATTATTATTGACCTTATTGTATTTAGTATTGACCCTATTTTATATTGCGAGACAGAAGGCCTTATTTTTGAGCCTATAGACCTACAGAGTTTTGTGTGTATGTTTCCTTTGTGCTTTTTTTCTTTTTCCAGAGTAAAAATATACAGAGCTATTCAAAAAAAAAACTTGAGAAAGATATTCTTTTTGCAAAAGTATGTTTTAAAGAGTCAACAAGAGGTGATGATGATGTTTCCCTCTCAGCATGACAGTGCAAACTCATTCTGCTAATAAGGATACAATTCTGCAATTTGGAAGAAACTTACTTCTTTATGTTAGACATGGAATATACAATATTCACACTTTCGAATTTGCGAGCTCATTTCCCTGATGAGCTAACGGCAAGCTCGTTTCCCTGATGTGTGACGAGCTCGTGACGAGCTTATTTTTCCTGGATACTCTAACAAGCTCAGCAATCTGCCGAGCTCGGCAGTTTGACGAGCTCGCCACTTTGACCAGATTGTCATTATATGACAAGCTTGTCATTATATCATGAGCTCATCATTATATGACGAGCTTGTAAAGGTTCCAATTGCAGGCTCGCGGCGAGGTCGTCAGTACTACAATCTCGCGACGAGCTCATTTTCTATTCTGGATCCTGTGACGAGCTCGCCATTTTAACCAGCTCGCCATTTTGATGAACTTGCCATTTTGACGAGCTCGCCATTTTGACGACCTCGCTATTTTGACAAGTTCGCCATTTAGCTTGCCATTTTGATGAGCTCATAAAGGTTCCAATTGCGAGTTGCTGCGAGCTCATTTTTAACATTTTGACGAGCTTGTCACAAGTTTGCGGCGACCTCATCAATGAGGTTCAATACGAGATCGGGCGAGCTCACCATTTCTGTAAGGGATATTCATTTCTTGTTTGTTTTTTTATACAAATTTGTTATAACTAGAATTTGACAAACAACTCGAATATAATAGGTTCTGTGTTTGAAAACAAAACTCCCAAAATAAAATTATTTGATATCAACATTTTGAAAAATAATTACTTCTTGATTAAAGTATCTTTTGTTTTAATATTTAAATTGAATAGTAAATATTGATATATTCAATGCAATTTCATTTTGTTTTTGGATAACCTTGTAAATAACAATTTTCTTGTGAAGGTAACAAATACCAGCCATTAATGAGGTGGAAGTTGAACTGGCAGGTTACCTCCCTCTCCAATCCACATTCTCTACCATTCAATCTTTTCGACCCCTTTTTCCCTATAACCCGTGCATTCTACCATTCCCCTCTCTTCCTCCTTCCTCATCTACCATTTTTAATCCATCACCCTAACATTTCTCTCTCCCCCATTTCCCGCCCTCCCCCCCCCCTACTTTTCCCCTCCCTTTCCAGCTCTCTCCACCTCCTAAAATCCTACAAAATTATTATGCAGTAAGGTTGCCACCTTTCATCCTCATGAGCGGTAAACAGCGGTTTCATCCATTTAACATGTTTAGGATGATGATGGCATGGAATCAATGTTTATCAAAATGATCCATTTGGACTGTTTAGCCACATCTGAGAGTTCATAATAGGAATGCCATGTCAATCTCTTCTCTAAACATTTGTTTATCTACTTGATACTTTCTCTTTGTGTTGTTATATTCTGCATGTCTTTGTTCTTAAAACTCTGAACCACAACCAACATTTGTTTAATGTATAGACTAAGCTTAGACATGTAAATGTTAAACGGTGACAACAATACCTTTTTAAGTATTGCACTAAGAAAGGTACAGGTGCACACATTACTCAAATATGTATTTTTCAATATCACAATGGCAAACTCAATGACGTGTTTCCTTTTAATACATATAACAAGTGCCAAACAAAAACATAGGGCTCTCCATTGAAACTCAGGAGCGACTATACAATACAGTGCTATATAACCATCTCACACACTCATTGAGCTACAATACAGTGCTATATAACCATCTCACACACTCATTGAGCTACAATACAGTGCTATATAACCATCTCACACACTCATTGAGCTACAATACAGTGCTATATAACCATCTCACACACTCATTGAGCTACAATACAGTGCTATATAACCATCTCACACACTCATTGAGCTACAATACAGTGCTATATAACCATCTCACACACTAATTGAGCTACAATACAGCGCTATATAACCATCTCACACACTCATTGAGCTACAATACAGTGCTATATAACCATCTCACACACTCATTGAGCTACAATACAGTGCTATATAACCATCTCACACACTCATTGAGCTACAATACAGTGCTATATAACCATCTCACACACTCATTGAGCTACAATACAGTGCTATATAACCATCTCACACACTCATTGAGCTACAATACAGTGCTATATAACCATCTCACACACTCATTGAGCTACAATACAGTGCTATATAACCATCTCACACACTCATTGAGCTACAATACAGTGCTATATAACCATCTCACACACTCATTGAGCTACAATACAGTGCTATATAACCATCTCACACACTCATTGAGCTACAATACAGTGCTATATAACCATCTCACACACTCATTGAGCTACAATACAGTGCTATATAACCATCTCACACACTCATTGAGCTACAATACAGTGCTATATAACCATCTCACACACTCATTGAGCTACAATACAGTGCTATATAACCATCTCACACACTCATTGAGCTACAATACAGTGCTATATAACCATCTCACACACTCATTGAGCTACAATACAGTGCTATATAACCATCTCACACACTCATTGAGCTACAATACAGTGCTATATAACCATCTCACACACTCATTGAGCTACAAAACAGTGCTATATAACCATCTCACACACTCATTGAGCTACAATACAGTGCTATATAACCATCTCACACACTCATTGAGCTACAATACAGTGCTATATAACCATCTCACACACTCATTGAGCTACAATACAGTGCTATATAACCATCTTACACACCACTCATTGAGCTACAATACAGTGCTATATAACCATCTCACACAGTCATTGAGCACCAGGTGTTTTGTTATAGAATCAGTTTGACGTTAATTATTTATCAACTTATTGATAAACTCAAGTATCATCATATTTCATGCTAAGTATCATTGTGGAAATTCTTTGGGTCTAAACAATTTTCAGGTTTTACATTAACTTTGATCACTGGCTTTAATTTATGCTTGCTACACAGTAATTATTGTTGCACCTTTAGTTCATGCTTGCTACACAGTAATTATGGTTGCACCTTTAGTTCATGCTTCCTACACAGTAATTATGGTTGCACCTTTAGTTCATGCTTCCTACACAGTAATTATGGTTGCACCTTTAGTTCATGCTTCCTACACAGTATTAAGGTTGCACGTTTAGTTCATTCTTCCTACACAGTAATTATGGTTGTACCTTCAGTTCATGCTTCCTACACAGTAATTATGGTTGCACCTTTAGTTCATTCTTCCTACACAGTAATTATGGTTGCACCTTTAGTTCATGCTTCCTACACAGTAATTGTGGTGGCACCTTTAGTTCATTCTTCCTACACAGTAATTATGGTTGCACCTTTATTTACTTCATGCTTCCTACACAGTAATTATGGTTGCACCTTTATTTAGTTCATGCTTCCTACACAGTAATAAGGGTTGCACCTTTAGCCAATGCTTGCTACACAGTAAGTATGGTTGCACCTTTAGTTCATTCTTCCTACACAGTAATTATGGTTGCACCTTTAGTTCATGCTTGCTACACAGTAATTATGGTTGCACCTTTAGTTTATTCTTCCTACACAGCAATTATGGTTGCACCTTTAGTTCATTCTTCCTACACAGTAATTATGGTTGCACCTTTAGTTCATGCTTGCTACACAGTAACTATGGTTGCACCTTTAGTTCATTCTTCCTACACAGTAATAGTGGTGGCATCTTTAGTTCATGCTTGCTACACAGTAATTATGGTTGCACCTTTGGTTCATGCTTTCTACACAGTAATTATGGTTGCACCTTTAGTTCATGCTTCCTACACAGTAATTATGGTTGCATCTTTAGTTCATGCTTGCTACACAGTAATTATGGTTGCACCTTTAGATCATTCTTCCTACACAGTAATTATGGTGGCACCTTTAGTTCATGCTTACTACACAGTAATTATGATTGCACCTTTAGTTCATGCTTGCTACACAGTAATTATGGTTGCACCTTTAGTTCATGCTTCCTACACAGTAATTATGGTTGCACCTTTAGTTCATGCTTGCTATACAGTAATTATGTTTGCACCTTTAGTTCATGCTTCCTACACAGTAATTATGGTTGCACCTTTAGTTCATGCTTGCTACACAGTAATTATGGTTGCACCTTTAGTTCATGCTTGCTACACAGTAATTATGGTTGCACCTTTAGTTCATGCTTGCTACACAGTAATTATGCTTGCACCTTTAGTTCATGCTTCCTACACAGTAATTATGGTTGCACCTTTAGTTCATGTTTGTTACACAGTAATTATGGTGGCACCTTTAGTTCATGCTTGCTACACAGTGATTATGCTTGCACCTTTAGTTCATGCTTCCTACACAGTATAAGGTTGCACCTTTAGTTCATGCTTGCTACACAGTAATTATGCTTGCACCTTTAGTTCATGCTTGCTATACAGTAATTATGCTTGCACCTTTAGTTCATTTTTCTGCCGTGGCCCTCAGTTGCAACAGGACTAGTATTGTCAAATCAAAGCTCAAAATCCACCAACTTTTGATTGAGAACAATATTTTAAAATTATTAAAATGAAGAGAATATTGACTTTCAATTAAGTGTTATTTATTGAAGGTTGTATCTTAATGGTTAGGATGCTACAATCAATTTCAGCAACTCTAATTATAGAAATTTATGACGTTGCTTTTATTTGCAAAAGGTCATGTAAATTGACAATGTTGAGGAATGTAGACGAAAACTTCCGGTGACAATCCAATATTTGAATAGCCAGGTCTAACCAGTGATATGAAGAAACGGTATTATTTGGACATTTTTACTGTTTCAAAACATAATAGAAAATATTCATTACACCAAAATATTTTATGAAGAGCCATAAAGAGATAGTGAAGGAGAATAATATTATTTGAAATTTGAAACAAATGAGGCTAGTCTCACCGATTGTGGGAGATATACACCTCACTTGGTAGGCACTACTATAGGCAATACTTGCAGTATTTGTATAGCAGCCATCATCATGTAGTGGCAATATAATACTTTGACTACACCAGATATTTTTAAACTTAAAGAGTTAGCAGCCATCATCATGTAGTGGCTATAGTGTATAATACGGTCAGAATGTTGACTACACCAGATGCGGTTTTTAAACTTAAAGAGTTAAGTTAACAGGTTAAGAAATTGTTAGCGTCTATTACGTACACACTGTAATCTTGCAACCTGTCAAATTCAGCATGGGTAGAATTTATTTCTGGAGAACCAAGTTGCAGATCGTCTTTATTAATTGTATCTATTTTATTTTACAATGAATAAAATTACAACCTACATGACTTTTAAGGTTCTGTGTCTAGATTTTTGTTTTTGAGGGGGCACTGAAGGCCATTTTTAGATTAGGGACAGAGGCATAGGAGTTAGGGCCCACCACTGGAAAGGGGTTCTATTATTTCCCGGTTGTTGGAAAATTGTTAGAAATTTTGTTCGAATTTGGCAACACTTCCTGAGAATTTCTCAAATTGATAGTGCTTTACTGGAAAGTGTAGAAATTTCCTGGAATTTGAAGAAAATTTCTGAGAAATTGAAGATTTCACCAAAGAGCTTCAAGCTCTTTCCTTCCACAAAAATGAAGGAAATTTCCCAAAAAATAAAGATTTCCCGAAAATTGACAAAGATTCCTTAAAATTCATGAAATTTTCACAGAAAATGAAGAATAATTTTTTTTTTTTTTTTTTTTTTTGAGGGGATGGGGCTATGTTTTTAGAGGACGAAGCCCCTTTAAAACACGCCACTGATTTCTTTATACTATCCATACAACAAAATTAAATGCCATGACAGCCCTTTTTCAAAGGGTTTTCTTGTATACATGGTAAACAAAAGTCCGGTTCAATGTCCCGAATGGGAAACCTATTAATATTTCCCGAACTGGAAACATATGCATATTCATTAAGAAAATCGCTACGTACAGCCCATCATGCATTGCTTCTTAAAAGCTGCGCCCTGCACAAAGTCAATAGAGAAAGTTGATGGCCGTTAGAAATAGCTTTTTGCAATTCGTTTGAAGTAGTATTAGAATGCAAAATATGTTCAAATTTGTTAAATAAACATGTTAATAAGACCTATAGTGACCTTTTGCTGGCGCAATTTAAAAGGTTACCGCACGCATTTTGGGAATATATCGAAAAGAAAAGTGGTTTTACTTATGATTTTGTATGTGTTTCTTGAGTGTATATTCTCAGTGGTCGTTCCCTTTACCATTGTTTTAGTGTTTTGATATTGCCATGGACAACTGGAATAAATATTTTAAGACATAAGATATTTTTCAAACCCGAATTTCGACTTTCTTGATGATCTGTGTGAGCTACCCATATTAAGGACTTACTACAATTAGAAGTGTATACTTTGATGTTCCAGTGTATATTGTAATGTTTACCAGTTTGTTTGTTTGATGAGGTCTTAACGGCACCACGACAACGAGGGTCAAATTAAGCCTGAGAGGTCGGATCATTTTAGAGGTAGGAAGGAAAGAAAACGGGGAGAATGAGAGGAATTCAAGAACAAAAGTCAGAAAGCTGTGATCGAAAGAGGAGGTGCATGGGTGAAACAAAAACAAAGTAGAGAGGGTGTAGAAGAGGAGAATTAAATATGGTTGTAGGGGGAAGCATGATGAAGGAAGGAGATCATTTTATCCGGAGAATTTTTCTGGAAGAAGTCAGCAATTGAGTTGTGGGGAGCGAGGGAAGCTCTGGGAAGGTTGTACAGGAGGCAAGCAAGGAGAACGTGATGGATAGTGAGGATGCAGTAGCAATTGTTACAGAGGGGTTGGGGGAGCCAATAAGGAGGTGGGAGTGAGTGAGGTGGGTGTGACCAATTCTAAGACGGGTAATATGAACGTTGTCGATACGAGAGAGGTTGTTGATGGTGGATTTGATCGGGATTGTGGGCTGGATGACATGAGTTTGTTATCAACTTGGGAGTTCCATGAGGTTTGCCAGCGGTCACAAACAAGGGAAGCGATAAACGGTTTGATGTCAGAGAGGGTTTTGAGAAAAGGGGTAGGGAGGAGGTTGAGGGCAAGCTTAGCGGCTGCATCAGCCCTGTCATTGCCAGGGATGCCAACATGGCTGGGTATCCAGAAGAAAAGAACACTTTTCCTGCAGAGGGTGGGAAAAAAGAGTTTCCAGAGGAGGAGGTGGCATGTAAGGTTATCCCATCAAAGATTGAGTAATGAAGTAAGAACAGCCTTTAAGTCGGAGAAAATGGCAAAGTGACTGAGAGGAGAGTACTTAATAAAGTTGAGGGCAAGGAGAATGGCCTTAGCCTCGGCTGAAAAGATGGATGAGTAGTCAGGAAGTCTGCTACTGAGGGTGGTGTCTTGGATGATGGCAGCAGCAGCTGTCTTGTTGCCTTCCTTGGAGCCATCAGTATAGATGGAGGTGTACTTTGAGAGTTGGTCTTTGATTTGGTTGTGGAGAATGATGAAGAGGTTAGGGTGGGTTTGAGTTTTGTGATAAGTGGAGAGGTCTAGAAGGACAGAAGGGAGGGGGGTGGCCCAAGGAGGAAAAGTGGGCCAGGAGTAGGTGCCGGGAGTGGCGGGGTTGATGCCGAGATGGAAGAGGTCTGATTTAATGCGTAAGCTGAAGGAAGGGGATAAGGTTTTAGTCCTATCAAAGAGGGTGGAGAAATTGGGATACCTAATGAGGTTGTAAACAGGGTTCTGGGTGTTGGTGAGGACTCTAAAAGCATAGGAGAGGCTAAGCTTTCTACATCCAAGTAGAAAGGGGGGGTTCGTTGACTTCAACATGAAGGCTGGTGATTGGGGAGGTCCTGTAGGCTCCTAGACAAAGCCTGGGGGCTTTATTTTGGATGGTGTTGATGTGGTTGAGGTATGAGTGGTGAGCGACACAGTAGACAATATTGCCATAGTCAAGCTTAGCACGAATGGTGAGCCTAAAAATTTTGAAAAGAGCATATCGGGTCGCTCCCCAAATGGTGTTGTAGAGGAGTCGGAGGAGGTTGAGGGAGCTGTTGCATTTTAGTTTCAGGTTGGTGATGTGTTTACCAGGCTTAGAGAATTAAAGACTGACATAGCAGTGATAATATAACTTCTGCCTTTCATTTCTGTCTCTTTTGAGAAAGCTTAGAAAAAGCTTATGTGTATTAGGTGGGTGTATCAACATTAGAGCGACAACATTTTGTTTATTAAACCGACGCTGTTTCCTCGGACCAGGGTTGTAAAAAAGTTGGATTACCTTATTCCCGGGAATTTTCTAAAGTTGAATGTAAAGCTCTCTAACCCCAATCCCAGTTCTATACTCTCCCCCTCAAAATACTTATCCCAACTGTTACCCCACCCCAATCTTCAACTGTGCCCACATCTCATCCCCAACCTGCCAAAATTTCAATTCCAAATCTCATCACCAATCTGTCCACTTCCTCGGCCCACTTCCCCTCACTCCCACTTCCCCTCACTCCCACTTCCCCTCACTCCCACTTCCCCTCACTCCCACTTCCCCTCACTCCCACTTCCCCTCACTCCCACTTCCCCTCACTCCCACTTCCCCTCACTCCCACTTCCCCTCACCCCACTTCCCCTCACTCCCACTTCCCCTCACTCCCACTTCCCTCACTCCCACTTCCCCTCACTCCCACTTCCCTCACTCCCACTTCCCCTCACTCCCACTTCCCCTCACTCCCACTTCCCCTCACTCCCACTTCCCTCACTCCCACTTCCCTCACTCCCACTTCCCCTCACTCCCACTTCCCCTCACCCCACTTCCCCTCACTCCCACTTCCCCTCACTCCCACTTCCCTCACCCCACTTCCCCTCACTCCCACTTCCCTCACTCCCACTTCCCCTCACTCCCACTTCCCCTCACTCCCACTTCCCCTCACTCCCACTTCCCCTCACTCCCACTTCCCCTCACTCCCACTTCCCCTCACTCCCACTTCCCCTCACCCCACTTCCCCCACTCCCACTTCCCCTCACTCCCACTTCCCCTCACTCCCACTTCCCCTCACTCCCACTTCCCCTCACTCCCACTTCCCCTCCACTCCCACTTCCCCTCACTCCCACTTCCCCTCACTCCCACTTCCCCTCACTCCCACTTCCCCTCACTCCCACTTCCCCTCACTCCCACTTCCCCCTCACTCCCACTTCCCCTCACTCCCACTTCCCCTCACTCCCACTTCCCCTCACTCCCACTTCCCCTCACTCCCACTTCCCCTCACTCCCACTTCCCTCACTCCCACTTCCCTCACACTCCCACTTCCCCTCACTCCCACTTCCCTCACTCCCACTTCCCCTCACTCCCACTTCCCCTCACCCCACTTCCCCACTCCCACTTCCCCTCACTCCCACTTCCCCTCACCCCACTTCCCCTCACTCCCACTTCCCTCACTCCCACTTCCCCTCACCCCACTTCCCCCTCACCCCACTTCCCTCACCCCACTTCCCCTCACTCCCACTTCCCCCACTTCCCCTCACTCCCACTTCCCCTCACCCCACTTCCCCTCACCCCACTTCCCCTCACTCCCACTTCCCCTCACCCCACTTCCCCACACTCCCACTTCCCCTCACTCCCACTTCCCCTCACTCCCACTTCCCCTCACTCCCACTCACCCCCTCACTCCCACTTCCCCTCACTCCCACTTCCCTCACTCCCACTTCCCACTCCCACTTCCCCCTCACCCCACTTCCCCTCACCCCACTTCCCCTCACCCCACTTCCCCTCACTCCCACTTCCCCTCACTCCCACTTCCCTCACTCCCACTTCCCCTCACCCCACTTCACCTCACTCCCACTTCCCCTCACTCCCACTTCCCCTCACTCCCACTTCACCTCACTCCCACTTCACCTCACTCCCACTTCACCTCACTCCCACTTCACCTCACTCCCACTTCACCTCACTCCCACTTCACCTCACTCCCACTTCACCTCACTCCCACTTCACCTCACTCCCACTTCACCTCACCCCACTTCACCTCACTCCACTTCACCTCACTCCCACTTCACCTCACCCCACTTCACCTCACCCCACTTCACCTCCCCACTCCCACTTCACCTCACTCCCACTTCACCTCACTCCCACTTCACCTCACTCCCACTTCACCTCACTCCCACTTCACCTCACTCCCACTTCACCTCACTCCCACTTCACCTCACTCCCACTTCACCTCACTCCCACTTCACCTCACTCCCACTTCACCTCACCCCACTTCACCTCACTCCCACTTCACCTCACTTCACCTCACCCCACTTCACCTCACCCCACTTCACCTCACTCCCACTTCACCTCACCCCACTTCACCTCACCCCACTTCACCTCACTCCCACTTCACCTCACTCCCACTTCACCTCACCCCACTCACCTCACCCCACTTCACCTCACCCCACTTCACCTCACTCCCACTTCACCTCACTCCCACTTCACCTCACCCCACTTCACCTCACCCCACTTCACCTCACCCCACTTCACCTCACCCCACTTCACCTCACCCCACTTCACCTCACCCCACTTCACCTCACCCCACTTCACCTCACTCCCACTTCACCTCACCCCACTTCACCTCACCCCACTTCACCTCACTCCCACTTCACCTCACTCCCACTTCACCTCACCCCACTTCACCTCACTCCCACTTCACCTCACCCCACTTCACCTCACTCCCACTTCACCTCACTCCCACTTCACCTCACCCCACTTCACCTCACTCCCACTTCACCTCACTCCCACTTCACCTCACTCCCACTTCACCTCACTCCCACTTCACCTCACTCCCACTTCACCTCACTCCCACTTCACCTCACTCCCACTTCACCTCACTCCCAAACTTTACCTCACTCCCATTACTCCAAGTCTCAAACTTGTATACTCCTACCCATAAACTCTAACGCCCAGGGCAACTAATACTTATGTCCGAGCAAGTTGATTTACAAGTTAATATGCCGCCGGACAGCCCTAAATTGATTCAAACTAATAAAGTGAATTTCTCTATAAAAACTTAATTCATTACACAGATTATACTTACTACAATAAAACTGATGAAAATGCCCAAAAAATAACTCTAATCAGACTTACATTTGGAAGCTAAAATATTTTGTTATGTTACGAAATGGTCTTAAACCTCGCCATAACAAGATTATACACGCACCATACATAAGACGTACATAAACATATATCACGCACGTACACACAAAACAAATAATGTACAGTACAGATATATGATCCAGGCCACCAGAGCTAGGTGAACATGTGCGCAATGAATGCTGTTTTGCTAGAGAGGCTTGCTCCTTTTAACCAATCATATCTCGCCTAAAAATACTCATGCATATTTATATCCAGTCAATGTTTCTTGCCGAGGTCTGTTCTGCTGTGTTAATGCACCTCTTGCAATGGGTCCAATACCCATTCCATGTACACATACAGTATCATACAGGGCATACCGTACGCTGTATATATTGTACTGTTACATGGCGAACTTGACCAACCTTTGCCACTTGTTTACGCAAAAGTTTGATGAACTTCCATGTTTCTTTTTTTATTCTATGGAGCATATTACTGCTTTATATTTGTAGAGGATATATGGATTACAATTTCCACATTTTTTGGTGAGTTTAAGTCTTATTATTTATACAGCATTCTTAGTAAATATTGCCATAACAAATATTTTACCATAACGTGCATCGCCTCATCCAATATTATCGTGATTAATGTCGGGCAAGTAGATTTTTCTTCCATGCAAGCATTTCTGCACATGTCTGCTTGGCGGTCAAGTGAATTTTTTGGACAATTTGTTGAACGCTGCTAACCCCCTTCCCTCCGTCCTCTCCCACCAAAAAGAGAATCTAATAACCAACCATCTCCCAAATCCAAATCCCATCACATCCCTCCCCTAGAAAAACAAAAAAACAAATACTACTACTACTACCACTACTACTACTACTAATACTACTAATACTAATAATAATATTAATAGTAATAAATAATAACAATGATGGTAAATAATAATAAACTAGAATGGTAAATACCGTCATGGTTCACATGCCCATGTAAATTGACACCCATATTATATGACCTGGCCAATTATAAAAATGGCATCTCACACTAAGTCCCACATGGCTTCCCATGTACCACATGGCATCTCACCCCATGTCCCACATGGCATCCCACATGGCATCCCACCCCACATCCCACATGGCATCCCATGTACCACATGGCATCTCATCACATGTCCCATATGGCATCCCACATGGCATCCCATCCCATGTCACACATGGCATCCCATGTATCACATGGCATCTCACCTCATGTCCCACATGGCATCCCACCCCATGTCCCACATGGCATTCCATGTACCACATGGCATCTCACCCCATGTCCCACATGGCATCCCACCCCATGTCCCACATGACATCCCACCATGTCCCATGGCATCCCACCCCATGTCCCACATGGCATCCCATGTACCACATGGCATCTCACCCCTATCCCATATAGCATTCCACATGGCATCCCACATGGCATCCCATCCCATGTCACACATGGCATCCCATGTATCACATGGCATCTCACCTCATGTCCCACATGGCATCCCACCCCATGTCCCACATGGCATCCCATGTACCACATGGCATCTCACCCCATGTCCCACATGGCATCCCACCCCATGTCCCACATGACATTCCATCCCATATCCCACATGGCATCCCACCCCATGTCCCACATGACATCCCATGTCCCATGTGGCATTCCATCATATGTCCCACATGGCATCCCATCCTATGACCCACATGGCATTCTACCTCATGTCCCAAATGACATCCCATACATGTGCCTTGTCCCACATGGCATTCCACCATATCTTCCACATGGCAAACCACCATACAGTGTCTCACATGGCATTCCACCGTATGTCCCATATGGCATTCCACCATATGTCCCACATGGCATCCCACGCTATGACCCACATGGATCCCATCCCACATGTATGTCCCACATTAATCCAACCATATGTACCACATGACATCCCTCCCTATGTCCCACATGGCATCCCTCCCTGTGTCCCGCATCAGTGGCTTCCCACCTGATGTTCCACATAGTATCCCACCATATGTTCCACATGGTATCCCTCCCAATGTTTCAATGACATCCTACTTTATGTCCCACATGGCATCACATCCCATGTCCCACATCCCATGTGCCCATGGCCTACTACCCTATGTCCCACATAGCCTCCTACCCTATGTCACACATGGCATCCTACCTTATGTCACACATGGCATCCTACCTTATGTCACACATGGCATCCCAACCTATGTCACACTCTGTGTTACTCGTGGCATCCCACCATGTCCCACATGGCATTCTACCCTGTTCCACATGGCATCCCACCCCATGTCCCACATGGCATCCCACCACATGTCCCACATGACATCCTATAGGCTTCATAAGAAGTCTCATCCTAGCTATCACAGTCCCTGATTAAGCATACTATGTATGAAATTGTCAGTTCATATAATAACTTATATGCAAATGACTTGTTGAAATGGGGTGGGATGCCATGTCCCACATGACATCCCATGTCCCACATGACATTCAATCTCATGGCAATCCACCCTATGTCCTGCATGGCATTCCACTACATATCCTACATGGCATTCCACCCTGTTCCACATGGCATCCCACCCCATGTCCCACATGGCATCCCACCCCATGTCCCACATAGCATCCCACCCCATGTCCCACATGTCATCCCACAAAGCATCCCACCCTATGTCTCATATGACGTCCCATAAACTCCATAAGAAGTCTTATCTTAGCTATCACAGTCCCTGATTGAGCATACTACATGTATGTATTAAAGTGTCAGTTCAAATGATAATTTATATGCAAATGAGTTGTTGAATAAGAAAAAAAAAGGTGGAGTCAAATAATTATGCCTGATATAGCCCTTGGTGTATACAACTTGGTAAATATTAAATCATATGTCCTTCATGGACCCCATCCATGTCCCACATGGTATCCCTCCCTATGTTTATATGCAATCACATCCTGTCACACTCCCTGACTAAACATACTAAATAAAAGTCTGGTCAGGTCATAATACTGTAGCAACTTTATGCAAATGAGCAAAATAATCAAGGTGGAGTTTAAAAATTATGTCTGATACAACTGTTGGTGCCTAAATATTTTGAAGAATTTTAAGGATTTAAAATCTCAAGTGCTACAAGAGAGACTTGAAGATCTCTGAAGAATACTGGAAAATTATATCATTTTACAGTTATCTTTTAAGAAAATATCAAATGTTTTGTAGACTTTTTAAGAAAACTAGTCTTCAATCCAGTCTTAAGTATCTCTGAAAAACTTTAACATTTTATAAGGAAATTCTGACCTTCCATAAGGATATCTGAAGAAACTTAACTTTTTCTGAGGAACTCTGAAGAAACTTTAACATTTTCTGAGGAATTTCAAAAACTTTAACATTTCTGAGGAAATCTCAGGACAAATCTGTAGACGGCCGGAAGGCCAGACAGTCGGACGGACGTAATTGCCATTACATAGGTTCGCATAATGCTACACATGCAAACCAATAATAAATAAATAAAATATACATAACAAAATCAAAAAACATAGAACAGTAGAAATTATAAATCCCAATCCCTCTCTGTATACAGATTACGTTTGAAGTATTTCATCCAAAAGCAAAAAAGGACTAACTCTTTTTGAAGCTCATAAGTATAGGCAATTCTAAAATTTACTTTGATGATATTGTCAAATAGTCAAGTTTTGGCAGCTTCAGTTGTTCAGATGGAAAACAAAACAACATTTTCAGAAATCATTGAGGTTTATTTTTAGTCCCAGATTAAATTCTCTCGCTGTACTGACCACTGTAAACCACATCTATTTCCTGTCAAGTGTTAGCCGCTCACATCTCTCACCGCATGGAGCCATACATGCTCACCGTAAATAGGTACTAAGTTTCTTAACACTAGATTAAATCTATCTGGCTGTACACATTACTTACATGCATACTTTCCTGGTACATATATTACTGACGACTCAACAGAAGTCTATCACGAATCTACGCTATCAATATAGTAACCACCACTGCAGTCAGCGTGCAATCTGCCCATGTCTGACTCTGCCGATTAGGAAACCAGAGTTGTTTCCCGCTCAGGACATTGAATCAAACTGAACAAGGGTTGGCCGATCAGGAAACCAGAGTTGTTTCCCATTCAGGACATTGAATCAGACTGAACAAGGGTTGGCCGATCAGGAAACCAGAGTTGTTTTCCGTTCAGGACATTGAATCAGACTGAACAAGGGTTGGCCGATCAGGAAACCAGAGTTGTTTCCCCTTTCAGGACATTGAATCAGACTGAACAAGGGTTGGCCAATCAGGAAACCAGAGTTGCTTCCCATTCAGGACATTGAATCAGACTGAACAAGGGTTGGCCGATCAGGAAACCAGAGTTGTTTTCCCGTTCAGGACATTGAATCAGACTGAACAAGGGTTGGCCGATCAGGAAACCAGAGTTGTTTTCCGTTCAGGACATTGAATCAGACTGAACAAGGGTTGGCCGATCAGGAAACCAGAGTTGTTTTCCCGTTCAGGACATTGAATCAGACTGAACAAGGGTTAAAGGGTTGGCCAATCAGGAAACCAGAGTTGTTTCCCCGTTCAGGACATTAAATCAGACTGAACAAGGGTTGGCCAATCAGGAAACCAGAGTTGTTTCCCCGTTCAGGACATTGAATCAGACTGAACAAGGGTTGGCCGATCAGGAAACCAGAGTTGTTTCCCATTCAGGACATTGAATCAGACTGAACAAGGGTTGGCCGATCAGGAAACCAGAGTTGTTTCCCATTCAGGACATTGAATCAGACTGAACAAGGGTTGGCCGATCAGGAAACCAGAGTTGTTTCCCATTCAGGACATTGAATCAGACTGAACAAGGGTTGGCCGATCAGGAAACCAGAGTCGTTTCCCGTTCAGGACATTAAATCAGACTGAACAAGGGGTTGCCTGCATCATATCCCGCGTTGCAGAACTCACCTGCACAGCAGTCAAGGAACTTTAATCCTCTTAGCTGGTTAGTCACTGTTCTTAATGCCATAACCCAATAAGGCTATGCCTAGTTAACTTGTTTCTTAAAAGGTTTTATGTGTACACAGGAAACCCTCTTTAGGTAGCACGGAACTGAAAAAGCTTCTGAGCTTCCTGTCCCACGTGAAAATATTTTTATTAGCCATTTCACTGGGGGGCTCTCATTTTGGGCTGGCTGAATAATACCTAATTACTTCTGCATTACCTTCAATTAGGCATGAATGCCAAGCCTTGGAGACTATAACAAGCAAAGATGATTAAAGCTCCTACCAGGACCTGCAACAACTCAAAGCGTTTTTGCAACAACCCCCAACCATTTTTGCAACAACTCCCAACCATTTTTGCAACAACCCCCAACCGTTTTTGTAACCATTTCACATGTAAATGGTTAATGATAGCATTCATCACCTTAACTTCATTTGGGCTGCGAGAAAGTAAAAACATTCCTGAAAAAAAAAAAAAACCCATGAAAAATAATTATGTCATTTCAGTCACAAAATATCCTGCAATTGTCCATAAAGATATTTAACAAATTTGATTTTTGATTTTTAAATTTAAACACAAATCAATCATTTTCAGCATACTCCATTTTGTTCATATTATTGACATTCATTAGTTTGATTGAAAATGATTATTTCATAAATTTAAATGCATCTAAAATTTGTTCATATTATGTACACGATAAACAGTGCCAACACTAAGTACTGTTATATACAGAAAGGGAGTATGTCAGAGTGTCTTTCCATGGGATTGGGCCTTTTCTCCAGCAAATAAAAAATATTTAAGTTGCCCACCGACTGACAAAAAAAATCTTGTCTATTTTACATTTCTGGAACATATATAATTTATTCTTTCAAATTATTCCCCAAGGATGAAATACAAACTGCTTTGTACTCAATTATCTTTCAGTAAGTCTACATTAAATAAGTAAGAAGTTTTCCATTAGAAAAGTGGAATAAAACAATTTCATCAAAGAATTTTTTTTACCACCAACCAACCCAAGATTTTGGGACAATATAATCTGAAACTAATACATAATCTATTTTAGTCATATCCTAAATTAACATAATATATAAACACAGACCACAAGAAATTGCACTTTGCCAACAAAATATACATTTTCTTCAAATTTAAGCTTCTCAAAAGGTAAATATTCTGTTCATGGGAGCAGCGCATACAAAAATGAAGTCTTCAGCAAATTATTTAATTAAATGACATAAATGGATCTTATGTTTTGCATCAGGTATGTAGCATTAAAGTCTTCTGCAAATTACAGTACTTGAATGAATCTAAAGAATTGCATGAAGAATAAATTTGGTTAGGACGATAAGTCTTTTACAATAAAGAAAAGAACCATTACTGTATGCCGGCACATACAAATTCACAATCTTAATCACTTCACACGTAAACTCCCCATGGAAGACTTGCAGACATGCTAAGATATGTATAAATGACGTCAAGCCTACAAGAGCATGTCCCAATCATCAAAGCAAACAGGGATTCCGCTCTTTCTCAAGAGAGGCACCTGATAATCTAGTTGGTGCTTATTATTGCTAAGTAAGCATGTTGCGGGGTATTAGAGACAAGGCTGGAGATTTATGTGCATTGCTATGCCAGGCTGACCAACACAGAAGACAATGTGTACTGTACATGCAGTATCTCCACGTTGATATGTCAGGCTGGCCACCTAGGAGAGAATGTGTACATACAGTATCTCCACATTGATATGTCAGGCTGGCTACACAGGAGACAATGTGTACATACAGTACATCCACATATGTGATGCAGCTTACGTCAGGCTGGCCACACAGGAGAGAATGTGTACATACAGTACATCCACGTTGATATGTCACGCTGGCCACACAGGAGACAATGTGTACATACAGTATCTCCACATTAATATGTCAGGCTGGCCACACAGGAGACGATGTGTACATGCAGTATCTCCACGTTGATATGTCAGGCTGGCCACACAGGAGACAATGTGTACATACAGTACATCCACATATGTGATGCAGCTTATGTCAGGCTGGCCACACAGGAGACGATGTGTACATACAGTACATCCACGTTGATATGTCAGGCTGGCTACACAGGAGACAATGTGTACATACAGTATCCCAACATTGATATGTCAGGCTGGCCACACAGGAGACGATGTGTACATACAGTACATCCACGTTGATATGTCAGGCTGGCTACATAGGAGATGATGCGTACATTCAGTATCTCCACATTGATATGTCAGGCTGGCCACACAGGAGACAATGTGTACATACAGTACATCCACGTTGATATGTCAGGCTGGCTACACAGGAGATGATGCGTACATTCAGTATCTCCACATTGATATGTCAGGCTGGCCACACAGGAGACAATGTGTACATACAGTATCCCAACATTGATATGTCAGGCTGGTCACACAGGAGATGATGTGTACATACAGTACATCCATGTTAATATGTCAGGCTGGCCACACAGGAGACAATGTGTACATACAATATCTCCACATTGATATGTCAGGCTGGCCACACAGGAGACAATGTGTACATACAGTATCTCCACGTTGATATGTCAGGCTGGCCACACAGGAGATGATGTGTACATACAGTACATCCACGTTGATATGTCAGGCTGGCTACACAGGAGACAATGTGTACATACAGTACATCCACATATGTGATGCAGCTTACGTCAGGCTGGCTACACAGGAGACAATGTGTACATACAGTACATCCACATATGTGATGCAGCTAATGTCAGGCTGGCCACACAGGAGACGATGTGTACATACAGTATCTCCACGTTGATATGTCAGGCTGGCCACACAGGAGATGATGTGTACATACAGTACATCCACGTTGATATGTCAGGCTGGCTACACAGGAGACAATGTGTACATACAGTACATCCACATATGTGATGCAGCTTACGTCAGGCTGGCTACACAGGAGACAATGTGTACATACAGTACATCCACATATGTGATGCAGCTTATGTCAGGCTGGCCACACAGGAGAGAATGTGTTACATACAGTATCTCCATGTTGATATGTCATGCTGGTCACACAGAACACTATGTGTACACACAGTATCTCCACTTAAATATGTGATGCAGCTTATGTCAGGCTGGCCACACAGGAGACAATGTGTACATATAGTATCTCCACATACGTGATACAGCTTCAGATGCAAAAAGCAGGAATTTGTTACTTCAGACACCTGGATAAAGCTCAGGCTACAACATTTGTTCTCAAGAATAAGCATCAGAAGTAGCCATCAAATTAATGGGTTAATTTCAGATGTGAAGCATGCTCTTCTGATATAAAAGAGGACATTAATGGTTTAAGTTCAGACGTGAAGCATGTTCTTCTGATATGAAAGAGGACATTAATGGGTTAAGTTCAGATGTGAAGCATGTTCTTCTGATATGAAAGAGGACATTAATAAGTTAAGTTCAGATGTGAAGCATGTTCTTCTGATATGAAAGAGGACATTAATGGGTTAAGTTCAGATGTGAAGCCTGTTCTTCTGATATGAAAGAGGACATTAATGGGTTAAGTTCAGATGTGAAGCATGTTCTTCTGATATGAAAGAGGACATTAATAAGTTAAGTTCAGATGTGAAGCATGTTCTTCTGATATGAAAGAGGACATTAATGGGTTAAGTTCAGATGTGAAGCATCTTCTTCTGATATGAAAGAGGACATTAATGGGTTAAGTACAGATGTGAAGCATGTTCTTCTGATTTGAAAGAGGACATTAATGGGTTAAGTTCAGATGTGAAGCATGTTCTTCTGATATGAAAGAGGACATTGATGGGTTAAGTTCAGATGTGAAGCATGTTCTTCTGATATAAAAGAGGACATTAATGGGTTAAGTTCAGATGTGAAGCATGTTCTTCTGATATAAAAGAGGACAATAATGGGTTAAGTTCAGATGTGAAGCATGTTCTTCTGATATAAAAGAGGACATTAATGGGTTAAGTTCAGATGTGAAGCCTGTTCTTCTGATATGAAAGAGGACATTGATGGGTTAAGTTCAGATGTGAAGCATGTTCTTCTGATATGAAAGAGGACATTAATGGGTTAAGTTCAGATGTGAAGCATGTTCTTCTGATATGAAAGAGGACATTAATGGGTTAAGTTCAGATGTGAAGCATGTTCTTCTGATATGAAAGAGGACATTAATGGGTTAAGTTCAGATGTGAAGCATGTTCTTCTGATATGAAAGAGGACATTAATGGGTTAAGTACAGATGTGAAGCATGTTCTTCTGATTTGAAAGAGGACATTAATGGGTTAAGTTCAGATGTGAAGCATGTTCTTCTGATATAAAAGAGGACATTAATGGGTTAAGTTCAGATGTGAAGCCTGTTCTTCTGATATGAAAGAGGACATTGATGGGTTAAGTTCAGATGTGAAGCATGTTCTTCTGATATGAAAGAGGACATTAATGGGTTAAGTTCAGATGTGAAGCATGTTCTTCTGATATGAAAGAGGACATTAATGGGTTAAGTTCAGATGTGAAGCATGTTCTTCTGATATGAAAGAGGACGTTAATGGGTTAAGTTCAGATGTGAAGCATGTTCTTCTGATATGAAAGAGGACATTAATGGGTTAAGTACAGATGTGAAGCATGTTCTTCTGATTTGAAAGAGGACATTAATGGGTTAAGTTCAGATGTGAAGCATGCTCTTCTGATATAAAAGAGGACATTAATGGGTTAAGTTCAGATGTGAAGCATGTTCTTCTGATATGAAAGAGGACATTAATGGGTTAAGTTCAGATGTGAAGCATGTTCTTCTGATATAAAAGAGGACATTAATGGGTTAAGTTCAGATGTGAAGCATGTTCTTCTGATATGAAAGAGGACATTAATGGGTTAAGTTCAGATGTGAAGCATGTTCTTCTGATATGAAAGAGGACATTAATGGGTTAAGTTCAGATGTAAAGCATGTTCTTTTGATATGAAAGAGGACATTAATGGGTTAAGTTCAGATGTGAAGCATGTTCTTCTGATATGAAAGAGGACATTAATGGGTTAAGTTCAGATGTAAAGCATGTTCTTTTGATATGAAAGAGGACATTAATGGGTTAAGTTCAGATGTGAAGCATGTTTTTCTGATATGAAAGAGGATCAAAGGAACCGGGCCATTCTCCTACTGCCTTTCAAGTTGTATTTTCATATAAAAAGATGTATGATATAGAAGGATGTATGATATAGAAGGATGTATGATATAGAAGGATGTATGATATAGAAGGATGTATGATATTTTCAGAACACTTGAGGGTCCTTTCATCAATTCAACAAGGGCATGACACCCACCATCTCAGATTTGCTTGCAAATTGACACATTTGTTGCAAATTGACACATTTGTTGCAAATTGACACATTTGTTGCAAATTGACACATTTGTTGCAAATTGAGACATTTGTTGCAAATTGACACATTTGTTGCAAATTGACACATTTGTTGCAACTTGACACATTTGTTGCAAATTGACACATTTGTTGCAAATTGACACATTTGTTGCAAATTGAGACATTTGTTGCAAATTGACACATTTGTTGCAAATTGACACATTTCTTGCAAATTGACACATTTCTTGCAAATTGACACATTTCTTGCAACTTGACATATTTGTTGCAAATTGACACATTTGTTACAAATTGACTTATTTGTTGCAAATTGACTTATTTGTTGCAAATTGACACATTTGTTGCAAATTGACACATTTGTTGCAAATTGACACATTTGTTGCAAATTGACACATTTGTTGCAAATTGAGACATTTGTTGCAAATTGACACATTTGTTGCAAATTGACACATTTGTTGCAAATTGACTTATTTGTTGCAAATTGACACATGCGTTGAAACTTGACACATTTGTTGCAAATTGACACATTTCTTGCAAATTGACACATTTCTTGCAAATTGACACATTTCTTGCAAATTGACACATTTCTTGCAAATTAACACATTTCTTGTGCCTATTTTCATGGAAATGGCAGCCATTTTGAATTTGTATCAATTACAAAATTACATATAAATTTTTGCCTGTACATGCTATAGTTCAAAAAGTTGGTACCAGGCTATTTTCTGAGGTACAGAATTCAAGAATGGGATTAAAATCTCTCAGGGTTGGTCATAATGTTGAAATTTCCACTTGAACCCAATTTGTAAGTTTTTCCATTTTCAATAAACATGCTTATTTTAAGGACAACTTTCACCATGAGAAGCACAATGGATTGGTCTAAGACTTTGGGGTCAATAGACATACACTATTATTAATAACATATTTCAAAATGGTGATGGCTTTCTTTTTAATTTCTATTTTAAAGCTATTTTAATCATCAGGGTGAAATTTTAGATAAGTTGTGACCTTGAAACTTTTAACTTTTATTATTTCATTCTGGATTTTTAACACTTTCTTTATCCCTATTGTGCATTCCTATAATCGATCAAAACCAAATAATTATCAAATCTGGTTTTATGTTTCTTATACCTCCTATTTTTTGACTCAACAAAATGCAAATTTCATCAAATTTGTCAATTTTTTTGATTCCCATTCCAAAAAATATAATGAAGTGTTAAGACCGGGTAAATTCCCATTCCAAAAAATATAAAGAAGTGTCAAGACTGGGGTTCTGAAATTAAAAATATGTATGCATCTAGTGCCATTCTCATAAGAATAAAGCTTATTATTAGTAAAAATATAAAACTAAAGTTTAAAAAAAATCACATACAAATTAATTGCTCTTTTAGACATTTATCAGCATGCACATGCATTTTTAAGGCAGAATATTTTCTCACTTATTGGCAGTACAGACCTGAAATGTATTTTATATATAGAACACTCAATACAATCAAAGAAACAAATACAATTCCTGATAAATAACACACTAAAGTTCTATTCTGGCCACTCCAAAATATACCTGATGGTCATTTTTATCACTTTGCATGAAAATTATGTGACAAAATAACATATTGAAGATGCTATTAAAAACCAACTTCCCAATCTGCTACTCAAATACCATAGTTTTAGAATTTAAGCTTATTAATTACACATAGGTAAAAACTTATAACTAGATTTAAAAATCCACAAAAATTGGCCATTTTCAACAATTTTCCGAGCTGAGGTGCTGATTTGAAAATAAAAATGTTCTTTATTGCTGACAGCAGACAAGTGATATCTTTTGAATACTACAGTAGACTACCATGATACATTCTCACAAACAATTGCAATTTGTGTTAAATTACATTTTTAAAGATGAATAATGATCACCTCAAAATCCACCCCAAGGGCAATACTTTGTATAACAAAATAACACATTGCAAATGCTATTGAAAATCAAATATCCAATCTAGAGCTATGAAATTTGAGACATTGTTACTCCATATACCAGTCTTAGGTTGTAACTTATTAGTGGTATTACACATGGTTATATTTATATCTTGAAAACAACAAAATCACAAAATCTTGCCATGCTTTTCTGACCATTTTCACAGCTATTTGACCAGTATTTCCAATCATATTTTGCCAGAATGTTCTCCCAATTTTCTGTAAATTTCAGACCTGTTTAGATATGGTACACCCAAATGCTAATTTCAGTACATTGATAACATTATAATTTAATTCTTCTTCTTATCAATTGAAATTTCAACATTATTTTAGGACATCAAAACTAAGCTTAGGCGATATGATATTTCGATATTTCGATATATTTTGAAATTGACCTTAATCGATATGGCCGATATTGAGTTCAAGGGTCGTATCGATATATCAATATTATGTTTTTTTGATAATAAACAATACATGAACTACTAAAAAGCTACACATGACTATCAAACATCCAAGTATTTTTCATTAAACAGCCACAAAAAGTTAATAAATTTCATTCATATCAAAGTTTCAGGCAGTCACTTATGATCAAGCTTTATCAAAACATCAATATTGTGATAACAATTACCCAAAAATCCTTCCATGAACAAAAACAACTTAATTCATGGTACAGAAGCATTGCGCAATACTTTAACTTTATACTTGATAACTTACTATGTATAGAAAACAAAAATCATAAGATGTTGAATCCAAACATCGTGTTAAGTTTCCTCAAAAGGAATACTGAATCTGAATTTTCATATCAAACAGTCATTACTATTGACAAATTACTGACAAAACTATGAGGTTTTTATCACTATTTTGTTCGTTCAGAAAGTCTAAGTAAAAGTGACAGAGTGGTCTTGCCAGATCCATCAGATAATGTACAGTGCAGTAACTACTTACACACAGTATTACTACTGTACAGTACTTTACTATGTACACACGTACCATCTACCACTGTTTCTTCTGAATGACAACACAAATGCAATGATTGAAGCAGACTAGAAATTAGATATCATACATTATATATATATGGACTTCTGAATGTCTATAAGTCCATAAAATGCTACCAAAATAATGGATTTCAGTAGAACATTCATAAGAAGTGAGTTATAAAATTTTAAGACGAATTGGAGCTGATTTTTGTAAGGCATACAATGTAGGCCTAATACCAGTTCCACAACATTATTTTTTTTTTTTTTTAGAATATGCTGAGGCCTTAACTTTTTCAATGTTTCTGTGCTTGTTTTTTTGAGATAGAAACCATGTAAAGAACATTTTAAACATAGTGAGTGTTTATTTGAAGATGATATGTATATATTTTGTAGTGACTTTTGTTAAATTGTTCAAAAAGTTTTACTTGACTTTTTTTGAGCCGAGACGAGATTACCTTGCCCAGAACAGTACATACGACTTCTGTATGACGTCATATAATTTGTATATCGATATTTTGATATTATTGATATTTTTCAGGCGATATATCGATATTGCATAATGCTCAATATCGCCCAAGCTTAATCAAAACCATGAAATTTTCAGAACTTTGGGGCATTGCCCCCTGGACCCTAAACAGGGTTTTACGATACCCCTATATCCCATGATTTTGCATAAATTTTCAGTGGAAATTTCTTGTTCCTGTGACCCAAATGGTAACCCAAATGATTCTTCCCAGTAGGTTTAAACGTTAGAATTTGGAAGTTCCATCTTTAAGCCATTTTGGGGCATCAAACACAAGACATCATAAGCTTTATGGGGCATCCAACAGCTCTTCTTCCGGCACCCCTCACAAATCCATCCAGTTATAAACAGATGCTAATCAATAGCCCCCACCTTTTCCGCTAATCAGAAGACCCTAGCAATGTTCCAGGTAACACATTAAAGACATGTATTTGTTATTGATGTGAAGATATGTTATCAGTAAAAGAAAATATTAGGTGGACACTTTAAGCAATGGTGCTTATTATGTTAAATGCGATATTACTGCAGTCTTTATTATAATGAACCTTTCAAATTCCTTGGCAGAATAAGAGAAGCATTCATAATGTGACTACAGTTGTGCATACAGTGCGTACAGTACATTGTTTTCTTTATAACTCAAAGGTATGAAGCATGATCAGTATCTTGCACATGTGCATGCAGGACATCAAAAGTAAAAGACAGGTTGAGAGAAATGTCAGAGTACTATGCCACAAATAATAACACATTGTGTGTACAATAACACATTGTGTGTACAATAACACATTGTGTGTACAATAACACATTGTGTGTACAATAACACATTGTGTGTATAATAACACATCGTGTGTATAATAACACATCCTGTGTATAATAACACATCATAACACATCGTGTGTATAATAGCACATCATGTGTATAGTAGCACATCGTGTGTATAGTAGCACATCGTGTGTATAATAACACATCATGTGTATAATAACACAACGTGTGTATAATAACACATCGTGTGTATAATAACACATCGTGTGTATAATACACATCGTGTGTATAATAACACATCGTGTGTATGATAACACATCGTGTGTATTATAGCACATCGTGTGTATAATAACACATCGTGTGCATCATAACACATCGTGTGCATCATAACACATCGTGTGCATCATAACACATCGTGTGCATCATAACACATCGTGTGTATCACAACACATCGTGTGTATCACAACACATCGCGTGTATCACAACACATCGCGTGTATCACAACACATCGTGTGTGTAATCGTGTGTATGACAACACATCGTGTGTATGACAACACATCGTGTGTATGACAACACATCGTGTGTATGACAACACATCGTGTGTATGACAACACATCGTGTGTATGACAACACATCATGTGTATGACAACACATCGCGTGTATGACAACACATCGCGTGTATGACAACACATCGCGTGTATGAAAACACATCGCGTGTATGAAAACACATCGCGTGTATGACAACACATCGCGTGTAAATAACACATCATGTGTATAATAACACATCATGTGTATAATAACACATCATGTGTATAATAACACATCATGTGTATAATAACACATCATGTGTATAATAACACATCATGTGTATAATAACACATCATGTGTATAATAACACATGTGTATAATAACACATGTGTATAATAACACATGTGTATAATAACACATGTGTATAATAACACATGTGTATAATAACACATGTGTATAATAACACATGTGTATAACACATGTGTATAACAACACATGTGTATAATATCACATGTGTATAATAACACATGTGTATAATAACACATGTGTATAATAACACATGTGTATAATAACACATGTGTATAATAACACATGTGTATAATAATCTCCTTCAAGCTTATAGAGGTTCTGATTATTTCATGTTACATGTACATATATTAGCATCAATGGGAAAAATTACAATCTAACTTCTCTTGTCACACACGTAACAAGCAAATGTCACAAACCTAACAAGACTTAATTAGTGATATGTCAATTAATATGTAGATGTCCATTTTACTACCAATTTTTGTAGCCTATACTTTTTCTACCCATTTTTACTACCTATACAATTTAAAGTAAATTATCAAGTTTCAGTATAAAATAAAAGGGCCTGTAAGTTACATTATCTCAGATTCACAGATTTAAGCCTCTTTACTTGTGCATGAAAAGAACTTTTTGTCCCTTGTCACACACATGTAACTGACCCTTTTTGACCCCTGTTTTCATAGTGATATAGAGTAAGAGAAAAGGAACCCTAAATAAAGTTTTCTTGGGTCAATGAGTGTTTAATATAAGAAAGAAAATATATTAATGGTGTTCACGGAGAATCTGGAGAAAAATAACTTAGCAGATTTATCATTTTTGCAGAAAGTGAAAAATCCTCCAAAAAGTTTAATTGCAATTGCATCTATTTTTTTTTAACAAATACATTTAAATCATTTAAATAAATTTACCACTGAAAACTTTCAATTGCAAATGAAATTATCATAACCATGTAATTTTAATAACTTAGAAGAATATACATAATTATCAGGGCCCATATATGGGTCTAAATATGGGCTAAAAGTAAGTTAAATTTATCAATTAGAGATTTGGACTCATAAATATATATTAGACTTGGGCGGTACCACAACAATTCAGTTCTGGTACGTTTATTAAAACAGTACCGATACTATTTATAGTACTGGTTCTTCTTATGTGCATAAAAAGGTAAAAAGCTACCACATTGTGCTTGCGGTAATATCACAATAACATCCTCCACACACACTGGTAACATTACAAATGATCGCAGGGACAATCGTTTTCAATAGCTGAAGTACAGCATCACACATTTCAATTTGACAGATCTTCCAAGCATTGTTTCTTGTTGTGAAAGCACATGTGTAGAAATGGCTTCCTACTTTTAACCATGACACATTCATTTCATGAATCAACTGGGCACTTCCTGATTCCTGCTTTGCTTTGCAACTGGGAATTGAGGTTATGTAGACTTCATTTAGTGTCCAGTAAACATTTCATACTGATGAGCAAATTTGAAGGCACCAGCAATGTGTTCACAGTGCAAATCAATCAATGGATTTAGTTCGCACACTTGATATCAGAACTCATCATTTTTAAGGATAAATTTATGGTATGGATTTTTTAAGCATAAAGATGGACGGTAAAGGAAATAGGCGATTGTCATAAAATAATGTTCTCTGAGCACTGCATTTGACAAGAATAATGAGCCTCGTGTCAAAACAAAGCTTAAGGTAAAATAAATAGGGACACAGGTTGTGGAGAAGAGAGCTGGCCAGACAACACACCCCTATCTTCAGCTCACTGCACATCACTCTCAAAACCAATTCTCTTTAACCAATACAAGTCTTTTCTGGCAATTTCCACCAAACAGTCTCTTTTGACAGCAGGACCCTGGATAATCTGCTGCTCCAAGGTTCTGCCCTAAGGCCATGTCTAAATTGTGGAGATCAAGCTCCCTTAAGACCACACCCCTCTTTATATTGAACAACTCACATGTATCTCTCTTTTCATTAGGGGGAGGGGGGGACTATGCCACCATTTGTTAGGGCTACAGTAAGTCTCCCAATAGCACCTCCTTACCATCCAATTTTTATGACAGGCATGAAATCCTTGTATGCTTATATGCAAGACTGTTTAATTTCCACTTCTAACTCCCTCCCCATGCTGTAAACCAATCATAAGATCTTTGGTGCTTTTAATCAAATGAAAGAAGAAATGTTAAGTTATCATTACCACACCACCTACTTAATACTTTGGGAAATATATCATTACTGAGCAAGGAAGCCAAGAAGCAAAAGCTTACCATATGTACCATCTCAGGATAGAGGTCTTCTGAAAGCACACCCCTTCCAGTTGTGATGTAATCCACCAGTTCATTCAAACTGGCTCGCTTGATTTCCTTGCCTCTCAAGTCAGTCACTGCATCCATGAAGTCGAAAACCACACAGCACTGTCCTAATTTCTTTGTGACTAGGTCCTGTTGCTCTCCCGGGGATGTGTCTGAAAGAGCAGGCAATGTAGTAATCACATGATTCAAATTGTCAGTTATCAATTCAGGTCGTTTGTCTTCCGGCATTTTCATTTTATTATCTGATTATTTTATTTTTTTCTCATAAAATACACAACATTTTTTCATTTACAGAAAAATGTCAACCATTAAGTTATAAGGATGAAGTCACAATCAATTAATCCATTTTTTTTTTTTTTTTTGCTTAAACCAGAACAAAATATTCGCATAGAAATAGTGACTAGGTTATTTACTTGCATTGTTTCATCTTCAAAAAAGGTCAAATCACCTCACACAAGTTACTTTCCAACTGAAAATTGCCATAAACAATTAAGCATTTGAATATGCCAAGAAAACCATCCATACTAAGGTATATCCATTCTTACACATAAGGTAAGTTCGCCGTTCTCTGTAAAGATTGTCAGTTTATATCATAAGATGAGGTATTCTGGCAAAATAATGTCCATGCCTGTATTATTCGTTGGCGTGAAAATGCACAACTTGACTTCACCACTACACAGTACTGAATTAAAAAAAAAATCAATATTTAACTGTTGATTACAAAACTATCCTTTCCAAAGCTCAGTCTGAATACACATGGTTAACTTCTACAACGAAGAACTGATACATAATTATTTTTCCTCATAGCTAATTGAAAAATTCTGATAAAACCTGTTCAATCAGAGGAGAAATTAAATTATTCCCATTTAGCAGAATAAGAGAATCAAGACTACTTTTAAGATCTGGAAAAAAGACATAATAGTATAACAATGCTTGTTTCAACCTGTTCCAATGCACAAAAAGCAATAAACCCATCCAATGAGAAATCATACACTACTCATCATGAGAAATCAATGAAAAACCTTCTATCTATTGCCATATGTTGGTTCACTTTCACTGGATCATCACATACACCCTCAAATGTAACCTCTATCTGCACGTGCTCAGAACACGAAACAAAAATAAGCCTCAAGAACTCAAAATTCTTGACATTTCCTTACGAGTGTGTCAAAATTCTTCCAAAATTGATAACTTCCGGCTCTATCCACTCTCAAGACATGAATGTCTTTTAGCTAAATTGTACAGATTGCAGATCTATCAGAAATAGTATGGAGAAGAAACAGAGCCTTCACATTGCCTGTTGGTGTCGGGTTTGCTGATTAACGTTTCGTTTCCCTTGGTGCCCAGGCTTTCAGTGAAAATGACATAACATCATAATTCATAGAGCCACAACCTTGGGCTGCAGTAGACAAGCTTTCGCAGGAATAAATTCAATATTTGAAGTATCCCATACTGCACTTTCCAATTGAACAGACTATTCTAGCATGCGTTTATTTCAACAGACTATTCTAGTACACGTTTATTTGCATGCTTTGAGCAAAGGATTAGGTCGATCTTTAAGCCTGTAACACCAGTTTAATAAAATATGAAACACCGGCTTAATAAAGTATGAAACACTGGCTTAATAAAGTATGAAACACCGGCTTAATAAAGTATGAAACACCGGCTTAATAAAGTATGATACACCGGCTTAATAAAGTATGATACACCGGCTTAATAAAGTATAAAACACCGGCTTAATGAAGTATGAAACACCGGCTTAATAAAGTATGAAACAGCGGCTTAATAAAGTATAAAACACCGGCTTAATAAAGTATGAAACACCGGCTTAATAAAGTATGAAACAGCGGCTTAATAAAGTATGAAACACCAACTTAATAAAGTATGAAACACCGGCTTAATAAAGTATGAAACAATGGCTGAATAAAGTATGAAACACCGGCTTAATAAAGTATGAAACACCGGCTTATTAAAGTATGAAACACTGGCTTAATAAAGTATGAAACACCGGCTTAATAAGGTATACATACTCTGCTTGGTCTCCACTGACATTCCATGCCATCCTTCAAAGAATTTGAAACTGCTTAATTCAGATCACAACAGCTATTCCCACCTACTGTATAGTTTGAACGCATACTACATGAATTGGACAATCAAAAAGACATACTGTACTGGTCACACTAATCTACTATACTATAAAAGCTGCAAATATTACTGTTTGTTGTAAGTCATTTAAGTCACATACAGGTCATGCCAATCTACTGTACAAGCTGCAAATGTTACTGTTGGTTTGCAAGTCACATACAGGTCATACCAATCTACTGTACAAGCTGCAAATATTACTGTTTGTTTGTAAGTCACATACAGATCATACCAATATACTGTACAAGCTGCAAAGATTACTGTTTGTTTGTAATTTTAAGTCACATACATGTCATACCAATCTACTATATGAGCTGTATATGTTACTGTTTGTTTGTAAGTCATTTAAGTTACATACAGGTCAAATCAATCTACTATACAAGCTGCAAAGATTACTGTTTGTTTGTAAGTCATTTAAGTCACATACAGGCCATGCCAATCTACTACACAAGCTACAAATATTACTGTTTGTTTGCAAGTCACATACAGGTCATACCATTCTACTGTACAAGCTGCAAAGATTACTGTTTGTTTGTAAGTCATTTAAGTCACATACAGGTCATGCCAATCTACTGTACAAGCTGCAAAGATTACTGTTTGTTTGTAAGTCATTTAAGTCACATACACGTCATGCCAATCTACTGTACAAGCTGCAAATATTACTGTTTGTTTGTAAGTCACATACAGGTCATGCCAATCTACTGTACAAGCTGCAAAGATTACTGTTTGTTTGTAAGTCATTTAAGTCACATACAGGTCATACCAATCTACTATACGAGTTGTATATGTTACTGTTTGTTTGTAAGTCATTTAAGTCACATACAGGTCAAATCAATCTACTATACAAGCTGCAAAGATTACTGTTTGTTTGTAAGTCATTTAAGTCACATACAGGTCATGCCAATCTACTGTACAAGCTACAAATATTACTGTTTGTTTGCAAGTCACATACAGGTCATACCAATCTACTGTACAAGCTGCAAAGATTACTGTTTGTTTGTAAGTCATTTAAGTCACATACAGGTCATGCCAATCTACTGTACAAGCTGCAAAGATTACTGTTTGTTTGTAAGTCATTTAAGTCACATACAGGTCATGCCAATCTACTGTACAAGCTGCAAAGATTACTGTTTGTTTGTAAGTCATTTAAGTCACATACAGGTCATGCCAATCTACTGTACAAGCTACAAATATTACTGTTTGTTTGTAAGTCACATACAGGTCATACCAATCTACTGTACAAGCTACAAAGATTACTGTTTGTTTGTAAGTCATTTAAGTCACATACAGGTCATACCAATCTTCTGTACAAGCTACAAATATCACTGTTTGTTTGTAAGTCACATACAGGTCATACCAATCTACTATACGAGCTGTATATGTTACTGTTTGTTTGTAAGTCACATACAGGTCAAACCAATCTACTATACAAGCTGCAAAGATTACTGTTTGTTTGTGAGTCATTTCAGTCACATACAGGTCATACCAATCTACTATACAAGCTGCAAAGATTGCTGTTTGTTTGTAAGTCATTAAAGTCACATACAGGTCATACCAATCTACTATACAGGCTAATAATAATAACAGGACTGCATGTGTAAGTTCAGGGTCGAGTTCCCTCCCTTTCCTTAGCAATGGGGGTCATAAAGAAAACCCTAATTGTCACAGACTCACAGTGGTAGTGCTACTAAATGTCAGGAAAAACATAATGAAATACATAAAGACATCTTAGGAATGTGAGGACATGATGTCACAACAAGCGTAATTTCAGGGTTTTTTTCTACACATACAGTACAAGACAATACTACTATAATATCTCCTTAATGGAATAAGATATTTAATTAGTTTCTTCACTTTTTTTTTTTTTTAACCCTCTTTTAGATCAGATGAACTTGTCTCACCGCTGAACTAATTAGACATAGAGGTTGCATAAACAGGCTCCTATTGGTAAGCAAGGTCATCAATACAGGTCAATGTTGAATATGAATAAACATTTCAGAAAGAGAGAGTATGTCTGTGCCATAGAATGAAACATGATTGTACTTAACGATAAATATGAACAAACTCAACAAAGAATGATCAAAATGGGTAAAAAATTAAATTCACTTATAACATCAAAATCCTTAATATATCTTCAATTTAAAACTTTAAAAAAAATTCCAAAGTGCTTTTCAAAATGAAATGTGCCTGTCGGCACAAATCTTGTTGCTTGATGAAGATTCCTGGGTTTCTCAAGATTTACAACAGGACGATTTGTGCATACAACAAATCTGTTATCGGTTTTTAATGTCACTTTCTGATCAAGATATTACATTACAGTGCAGTAATGACAACAGTTATCACTTTATATACAGAAAGACTATCACTTTTCTGACTTAACTGATTCCTTATAAGTTAATGCACACAGGGAGGCAGTTCTTGTTAGATTGCTATCAAATTGATTAAATAATGGATCATTAAAGGAAAGCACAATCTCTTGTAGCCACTGTTTACTGCACATTATACATGTCATATCATACATGTCATATTAAACATGTCATATTATACATGTCATATTAAACATGTCATATTATACATGTCATATTATACATGTCATATTATACATGTCATATTATACATGTCATATTATACATGTCATATTATACATGTCATATTATACATGTCATATTATACATGTCATATTATACATGTCAAATTATACATGTCATATTTTACATGTCATATTATACATGTCATATTATACATGTCATATTATACATGTCATATCATACATGTCATATCATACATGTCATATCATACATGTCATATTATACATGTCATATTATACATGTCATATTATACATGTCATATTATTCATGTTAAACGAACATTCATTAGATGCAGGTAATGTTTATGAACAAGTGTTTACAAAAAAAAGGTGAACCAAGATAAGCTGAAAGTATGTGTTTATATTTCTTATCATGCTTAACTGTGTTTCAATTACAATTTAAAGAGCAAATATCAACTTGTTAAACAAGAAAGCAATCCATGGAGTTGCTGATCTCATCACCATACAGCGAGTTGCTGATCTCATCACCATACAGCACAGTGGAGGAAATAAATAACAGGGACACTATAGCTCTGTGACATTGACTTAGTGACCCCAGAGTCTACAGGACACAAGTTCATGTACCAAGGTATCATGGTACAACATAAGGTTGGTACAGATCTTGCCCTCATGGAGTTTAAAGTGGTAATAAATTGTACAAATTACCACATAATTGCCCACTAAAATTGCATATTTGACCTTTGACCTTAACCACCAAAACAACATTTGAAATGTTGGGGCATTTATCTTACTATGCTCAGCTTAGATTAACATTCCAAAACTATGGGGGGAAATGGTTCAAAGGGGTCACTAGCTCTGTGACCTTTAAACTTTTGACCCCACAGTTTAGGGACACAAGTGCATGTACCAGGGTATCATGATATAAAACATAGGATTGGTATAGGTCTTGCACTTTCTGAATTTAAAGGGGCACAAAAATATACAAATTAGTACACAATTATATCAAGGGGGTGGCCATGTAGTGCAGGAGGTATAGGCAGTTATTTACCTACACAGCAAAGTGACTACAATATCTCATCCCCACATATACTGTATGTATGTGGGTGACAAGATAACAAACAAACAGAGAGACATAGCTGAGAGGATTCTATATGGTTCCCTTTCATAAATCAAGGCATACCTGGTGAAGCTAAAATGATAATTGTGGGTAAACAGTGATTCCACAAAAACCATCACCAGTCATGATGAGAAAAATGATTGCTTACTGTGCATAACAAAAAACAAAGTGGGTGTTCCACTATAAAACTGGTTCAATGTAAAAAACAATTGAAATCAACTGAAATCATATCAAAATTATACAAATTTTGATGCCACAACATTTCTCCCATACGTCAACTATGACAGAATGGAGCTCTAGGTGATATGAAGAACCCCCTCCCATGAAGGTGCCCCCTTCCCAAAATTCAAGGCACTTTCACTGCAATAAAATGTAACCCATCCATATTGAGAAGGCAGAATGCACACTTGAAGGCATATAAAATGCACACTTAGTTAAAGGCAGAAAAAGGCATACATAATGCACACTAAACATGTAGTAACAGACAGAATACACACTTGAAGGCATACAGAATGCACACTAATTGAAGGCAGAAAAAGGCATACAGAATGCACACTAAACATGTAGTTACAGGCAGAATACACACTTGAAGGCATACAGAATGCACACACTATAGTTGAAGGCAGAATGCACACTTGAAGGCATACAGAATGCACACTATAGTTGAAGGCAGAATGCACACTTGAAGGCATACAGAATGTGCACTATAGTTGTGACAGAATGAACACTATGGTTGAGCACAGAATACACACTATAGTTGAGGGCAGAATGCACACTATAGTTGACGGCAGAATTCACACTATATATAGTTCCAGGCAGAATGCACACTTTACTTGTCCCATATACCTCTGCAATGAAGATTCATCATATTTCAATACATAATTCCAGCTTTGTTTTGAGGTCATAAAGTTACATGTAAGTTTTCTAACTAAACTTATTGTACTGCTAATCCTAACCCTAATGCTGCTGTACTGTTAACCCTAACCCGAGTGCTACTGTACTGCTAATCCTAACCTGAGTGCTACTGTACTGTTAACCCTAACCTGGGTGCTACTGTACTGCTAACCCTAACCTGAGTGTTACTGTACTGTTAACCCTAACCTGAGTGCTACTGTACTGCTAACCCTAACCTGAGTGCTACTGTACTGCTAACCCTAACCTGAGTGCTACTGTACTGCAGACTTGTAGTAATCAAGTCCATACTCATACTCGAGTACATTTTTGTGTACTCATGCCCGTACTCATACTCATGACTGTTGGACTCGTACTCATAGCCTTTGGACTTATACACATGGTTTTTTAGTTGTACTCTAGTACAAGTATATGTTATTCAGTTATAGAAAATTATGATTTTAAATAATTCTACATACTGCTTTTAACATATGATGTAATTTCCATCTTTTCCATACCCTGGGAACAGTAAAAGTTGTTCAGAAAATGCTTACCTGTTTCTACCATCATTGTGACACTGAATTAGGGAACTCGCATTCATCATCATCACCACCACCATCACCACCAACATCACCACCAACATCACCACACCATCATCATTGTCATTATTGACGACCGTCGTCATCGTCAATACCACCACCATCATCATCATCATCATCATCATCGTTTGCACCATTATCACAAATCTTATTCATCTTTATTTTATTGTATTGTTCCTCTTTTTATTGGTGAGCATTAAAGCATAATGCAAACCTATGTAATGGCGATTTTGTCTGTCCATCCAGCTATCCAGTTTTTCTTCAGATTTCCTCAGAAATGTTCAAGTGTTTGAGAATTCCTAGGAAAATGTTGATTCGTTTTTCAGAATTCCTCAGAAGAAGTTAGTTTCTTTAGATATCCCTCGTGGAAAGCTGGAATTTCCATTAAAAAAAATGTTAGTTTTCAAAGACACTTAAAAAGGTTGAAGACTAGTTTCCTTAAAAAGTCAACAAAACATTTGATATTTCCTTAGAAGATAACTGTAAGATATATTTTTCCAATATTCTTCAGAGATCCTCAAGTGTCTCTCATAACACTGGAGGTTTAAAATCCTTACAATTCGTCAAACAAGTTGTGCACCAGTGGCCGTATCAGGAGTGATTACTAAACACCACCTTTATTATTGAGTTCATTTGTTTAAAGTTTCTACAGTATATGAACTGACAAGACTTTTTTTTACTTAGTATGCTCAGTCAGGGAGTGTGACAGGATGTGACTACATATGGACATAAGGAGGGATGCCATGTGGGACATGGATGGGGGCCATGTGGGACATAGGATAGAATATATATCATGTGGTATGCACCAAGGGCTATATCAAGCATGATTATTTGACTTAGTGTTTGCACCGGGTCCAAAAATCGGACCGGGTACCCGATCTGCATTATCGATCGGGTATCCGGGTATCGGACGTGCCGACAAGGCCTTTTCATTATTTTTTCGCGGAAGTAGTATACGTGTCAAAATCTAACAATAAACCTTGTAAAATCTTGTGATGTTTCTTGATTTTTTAATCGTAACTTTTGTTTTTGTGAATTAAGAAATAAAATACAAATGCTTCTTGTCTCTTTTATCTACCTGTCTTCACAAAATACCGCACAATAATAATATAATCACTTCCTCAAAATTTTGTAGGACGGGTCACTTGGTATTCTGGAATAATACAATTCCACGTGCGCGTTTCCGATGTATGCATTGCATGCAGCAATCAGTGATTATGCTATGTAAGCGGATTGTGCACAATCAAAATGGCCACCCAAGCCTCGGAATCGTGCATTTACTTTTTTTTTAAATACAGCTCAAGTTAATAAAGTAAAATGAAAAAAAAAGCAAATACAACCGGGAAGCAATGGAATGTGTGTGGTTAGTACAACAGTACTAGTATATCTTTTATTTTAAACAATCGTAACAAGCTAACAAGAAACAAGAACAAAAAAGTAAGATGATATTATCAAAAGTACCTTGATTCTGTAAAATACAAGGACATGGGAGGCAGTGTCAAGGGAGGACCCTCCCCATTGTAAAAATAATTGACTTTTGGGTTAACATGTAAATGAAAACAAGCAATTTTCAGGAAAACTTGTGACATTTAAGGGGAGGGGGCACTCCACTAAAGCTCGAATAAGGGCTGCCATAGTGGCATACAAGTCCAAAATCCAAAGACATGTCAAATCGAGTATGATACCCGAAATATCTTTTCAAATGTTATTCTCAACCCATAATACTTCCTGGCGTCCAAAGTCATGTAAAATCGATTTTGATACCCGAAATATCTTTGAAATTTTATTCTCAATCTCAACCCACAATATTTCCTGGCGTTATTACACCTTTGATTATACATCCCCCTCCCCTTCCTATCCCCTTCACTCTCTGGTCCACACCCAATGTTTGTAACTAAAGCTGAGAGATCAAACTAAACTAATAAAACATGATTGTCTACGTAATGTATAGTAGGCTACCCGAGGCCTAATTTCCCCCCACCCCCAAAGATAAAGTTTTACATATTTTGGCTGGTGTGTTTACTCATCACTTTCATCATCACAAGTGTCAGAAGTAGAGTTGCAGGCAGCTGCTGCACCAGCATTTTCCCCTGCAATTTTCACGTAGGAAGAGAATTTTATTGACAAGCTTTGGACTTAATCGGAGTCTCTTTTTTGACAAAAGTTTACCTGCTGATGAGAATAATCTTTCAGATGGTGCACTTGTTGCTGGTATTTCCAATAAAATTTTTGCTGAGAATGCCATCTTTGGGAATTCCTTTTCATGCAACATCCACCATTTGAGGATATCTGCAGTGGGTTCTTGCTGTTTAAGGTTCCTGTATCTTTCAATTTCCTTGGCTGCAGTCAGTCTTTCGTCTTCTTGAGCTTTCTCAAAAGCTGCTCCCAACAAATTTTCTAGAACTGTCTTTTGCCTTTTGACTTGCTGTGTAGTCTCACTCTCAGGCTCCGTTGACACAACTTGCTGTGTAGTCTCACTCTCAGGTTCCGTTGACACAACATTCTCTTTGGGATAATACTTCTTTACAAGTTCTTCAAGTTTTTAAAATGCTGCTTCCCTGGCATCTACAGTTAGGAGAGACAAATCTTTAAACCTTGGGTCCACAGCACAAGCAATGACTGGTATTTTTGCTCCAATGTCGTAACCATTAAGTCCAAACCGTTGCTTTAGTTCATTCTTCACAACTGTTTTGAAGTTGAAAAGCACTGGCAAATCCTCCTCTGATGGATCCAACTTTTCAAGTAGCCCATACAGGACAAGGTAGGTTAGACTGACGCTGACATATTTCTCACCACACCACAGTTCAGATGCCTGAGCCAAAGGCTCCAAAGTTTTGTGAGCTCTTGGGCGAGGTACCACTCGTCGTCAAGAAGCTGCTTCACTTTATGGCGGTGGATATCAGGTGGTGGATATCAGCGATACAGCATCTGGTAGCTTCCATCTGCAAACGGCACATCTGATATCGGTAGAGTTCCTTTAACCTAATCAGGTGGGTAGAACCGATACAGCATCAGGTAGGTAGAGTTCCACCTGGTACATACGTCCTGGATTGGTCTTAACAGAGAGCAGGATGGATCCTTCCCCCTTTGCTTTTTTGGAGTAGAACCCCAGCTGGATTAGACCTTCTGAAAAAACCTGATAAGAATCGGGCATTTGTAATCATCTTTAAGACCGACCTTGTGTCTAGCCCGGCATTGATAGCCAGCTGAATAGTGTGCGCAAAGCATGTCTAGCCTAGCATTGATTGCCAGCTAAATAGTGTGCGCAAAGCATAGGACAGAATACAGCTCCAAACTTGAAATGGCTGAGACCATGTTAGCTGCATTGTCATGAACGTACGCAAATATTTTTTCAAGTTTCCACTCATGTGACATGTCCTGCAAGTCGCTGGCTATAATTATGGCAGTGTGGCGTTGTGAAGTGACTTTGGTGCCCAAAATTAGGGTTTTATTTCCCATTCTGCCGTCATTCCATGTGCAGTAACACCAAGATAGGCGTCATTGATCGCTGAAGTCCAGTGATCCGTGGTAAGTGACATGATAGAGAGATTACCCAATTCCTCCATGATCTTATGACGTTGAACATCATATAGTAGGACAATGTTTCTACGAACAGTATTTGCACTGGGAATGGGGAAATTAGCTTCAACATAGTTCAGAAACTGACGGAAGGCGCCACTTCTGATCATTGATAAAGGCCTCAAATCTTCATAGATTATTTTACAGAGTAAGTCTGTAATTTCGCCTTTCTGTTGTGGTAAACATGGTCTGTTGTCGGTAGCGCCACGTGCAAAAAGTCCCCAACACGACTCTGTTTCAAACCTGATGGGCCAGGGACCTGCTCTGCCGACTGTCGTGGATGTTGAGAATTTGCATGTTTTAGCAGTGATGAAGTGCTACTTTAAATGTTTTAGCAGTGATGAAGTGCTACTCCCAGAGTATGAACAAGTATTCGAGCAGAGAGAGCATTTGGCTCTACTTTCTTGAGACCCTTCCGTTTTAATAAGTTCAAAAAACTTCCATGCAGAACTTTTCTTTTTTGAAGCCATTTTGTTGTATACTACGGCTAGGAATCCTTCAATACAGTAAAGAGCTTCCACACAAAGAAAAAGTCCTTTAAATTACCTTTGTCAAAACGTGGTTTGTAAAAATATACAATTTCATTTAACCACAACTTGTGATTGGTTCATAAAAGAATCATAATAGGTGTTACATTTTTTCCACGAATAGCAGACATGCTTTCAAAACAGTTTGGTAATGTACACCCGTAATATTTTTTTTCTTTTTCTGCAGCATACTACACACCCCAGTTGTTGCACACTGGTTTAAATAAAAAAAATTACAGCGAAGTTTCGAGAGCGAAGTTTCCGATGGAGTAAGTTTTGCGCTACTAGTATACATCGTAGCTAGCACGTTTCTAGCCACATCCCTCGTTCAGCCTCATTTCTGGCATTTTCTGCGATCTGTCAGAATATTTTGTGATCGTTTTATTGTATTGCGTTTGAATAGAAAAGAAACAAACACTTTTTAAATCTTGTAACTTAATATTTATTCTTCTAACATACAATTCTGACACATTAACAGTCTGTAAATGGTAATATTCTGAAAATCCATACCCGGGTAGTATTTTCAGAACCGGGCAACAACACAATCGGGCGGGTACCCGGATAATTCAGGTACCCGTGCAAACTATATTTGACTCCGCCTTTATTTCCTTATTCAACATTATTCAACAGTTCATTTGCATAAGTTATTATATGAACTGACAGACTTCCATACTTAGTATACGGGTCACTTCATGTCAGTTCACAAAAAAAATTCAATTGAACACACCTCCGCCTCAAGATGTTGATGAAATTTGGTGTGCTTGAATGCTATCTTGGGAAATGGTAAAAATCTCAAATTTCAACAAAATCGGACCTTCCGTTCAAAAGCTACAGCTTTCTCAAAATGGCCAAAACCGCTAGAAAGGGCGTGGTCAAGGAGTCTTAAAGAGCCATAACTTAAAAGTACAAGTCCAATGTCATTGAAATGGGTGTCATTTTTAAAATGGGTGTCATCAT
The DNA here is from genome assembly GCA_020152595.1 of Chiridota heheva. Classification (NCBI taxonomy): domain Eukaryota; kingdom Metazoa; phylum Echinodermata; class Holothuroidea; order Apodida; family Chiridotidae; genus Chiridota; species Chiridota heheva. Next base: position 2,261,864 of record JAIGNY010000110.1, on the reverse strand, counting down.
ATGTGAAAGAATTTTTTTTAGAAACAAAGTGAAAAAACTATGTTAATATATCATTCCGTTTGGAAATTACAAAATTTTAAAGTATTTTTGAATTTGGACAAAAGTGACTGATTGCCAACATCTGTAATGTCATAGAGAAAATTTCAACAAAACGTCTTTTGTATTTCTTTAAAAATGATTTGGATTTATTTCGCATTGTAAATGTGGTATACACCAAGAAAAAAATCTCTATAATGAACCAACAATGCTGTTTGATAATGTAAAAAAAAGTGTGATTAAATTTATAAGAAATACATAAGAACTGTGCTGGAATTTTCTTAATGACATCACCAAACTGAAAGACATATACTGTACGAGGTATTTTTAAGAACATTTTTCTACTCTTTAAATTGTTATAACTTCTAAACGGAATAAGATATTAACAGAGTGTTTCACCACTTTGTTTCTACAAATTTTCTCTATCATATATGAAAAAATGAAAATTCATGGGAATATTCCTTTAATACTTATTTTGAGGGTTGCAAGCTGTTTTTTCTTCAACAAGTCCAAACACCTTAGAGGCTGTTTTTCTTAACAAAGTCACCCATGGAAGATAATTTCATAATCAAAATATCAGTGGCACTACCATGACATAGTTTAATCTATGTGAATAAAAGAAGATAGATGGCTTTACCGAAAAATCTTCACTTTAGTCTATCAAATTATCCAATCAAACAATAATCCATGCAGTAACTAGATAACCAGGCATGAATATGTATTGTGGGTAAATCTCAAAAGATTAAACACAGGGCCTCTAATGGGATAATCAATTTCATCTTTTATTGACTTACAGAAATATAATCAGTTAGTTGTTTCAGAAGAATAAATTACTTACTGTAAAAGAAGGATTGTTTTGCAAATTACGAAGAAAAAAATGCTTGCATGAGTTGCTTGGACAGTCAAAAGAAAGAAATGGTGCTATTTGTTTGTGTAACATTAGAAATGGCTTTGCTTTAAACCAGGAACACTTCACCGGCCCTCATAAAGAACAGGGCCGGTTGGATTAAAAGTTTTCTTTTTCTTTATTTCACAAAACCACAAAACTGTCCATACTGTTCAATGAACCGTGTGTTTGATTTCCACCCAACACAAAAGCGTTCTTAAGAAGGGGCCCCTGAGCAGCATCTCCCAAGGAGTATGAAATGTCCTCTGAAGCAAAGTTAATCTTGTGGAATGATGAGTAATATGAAGCCTGAAATGAGCACAAGTTTTTCAGCAGTGTCTGTACTAATGAACATTGCATTTTGTGCCTAAAAATACTTTAAGGATGTGCATTTTTGTTATAACATTGTGAGCCCTTTGAGAAGTTCCAATCCCAATTACAGCTCTGATCAGGACAGAACATCACAACAGACTGCAAGCATCATGGCATGGCATGCTGTACAAGGTGTAGGCCCATATAAGCATGTTTTACACTCAAAAGGAACTAAATTATCTATTCAAATTTATACTCTTCAGGTACATCTAGTACATAAACTAGAAGATGTAACTTATTCATAAAACATGTATACCATAAACTAGGGCATACTAGAACAGAACATAGAAATGCTAATTAAAAGAGTCTATAGAAACATCTTATATTCTGTCTGTCAACAGCTGCAAGAAGAGCTGTATTTCAGCTGAAAGACAAGAAGCACTGAGGAAAGTCTAGCTGACCTCCACCTGAAGGAGCAACAGACCATTAAGTGAGGGCGGACGTAGAATATTAGGAAGAATTCAGAAACCCAGGTTGTTTTAATCTGCTTTTGTGTTATTGACTTAAGGTTCGTCGATCTGAAGTAACCTTTCATAAAGCTACGCAATATGTGGTCGAGTGTCAATGGGCAACAAGAACACAGTGTTATCCTGTATATGCTGCTGTCTGTATGACACTTATTCAAACAAGTCTGACATTAATTTTCAGTTCTCTCTCAAATATATATATATAGTATGATCATAGAATGGGCAACGTACAGTTATCAATGCTAGAATGTCAACACATCCTAACTGAACAGGAGTTTTTGTTGTACTTTTTATGGATAAATTATAATCTCAATATACACAGGGGGCTATAAATTAAGAATTGAAGAAATACACATTATCAAGGATAATCATCATAATCATGAATCTAGAAAGAAATGAGTTGAGGGGAACAAAGGCTACATACAAGAGATCTACATGCACAGTTTAATCATGCTTTGTTGTTTTCATACCTCTGTACTGTACAAGGTTTCTGCAGGTTGCAAATATGTAAACTTCCTCTAGTTGTACATGTTACTCAGGAAGAGCTGAGGAAGTGATAACTGTTCATCATTACATACAGGTCATTTAGACCATGGAATGTGATAACTGCATCATAACATACAGGTCATTCATACCATGGAATGTGATAACTACATCATAACATACAGGTCATTCATACCATGGAATGTGATAACTGCATCATAACATACAGGTCATTCAGACCATGGAATGTGATAACTGCATCATAACATACAGGTCATTCATACCATGGAATGTGATAATTGTGCATCATAACATACAGGTCATTCATACCATGGAATGTGATAACTGCATCATAACATACAGGTCATTCATACCATGGAATGTGATAACTGCATCATAACATACAGGTCATTCATACCATAAAATGTGATAATTGTGCATCATAACATACAGGTCATTCATACCATGGAATGTGATAACTGCATCATAACATACAGGTCATTCATACCATGGAATGTGATAACTGCATCATAACATACAGGTCATTCATACCATGGAATGTGATAACTGCATCATAACATACAGGTCATCCATACCATGGAATGTGATAACTGCATCATAACATACAGGTCATTCATACCATGAAATGTGATAACTGCATCATAACATACAGGTCATTCAGACCATGGAATGTGATAACTGCATCATAACATACAGGTCATTCAGACCATGAAATGTGATAACTGTGCATCATAACATACAGGTCATTCAGACCATGGAATGTGATAACTGCATCATAACATACAGGTCATCCATACCATGGAATGTGATAACTGCATCATAACATACAGGTCATTCATACCATGAAATGTGATAACTGCATCATAACATACAGGTCATTCATACCATGGAATGTGATAACTACATCATAACATACAGGTCATCCATACCATGGAATGTGATAACTGCATCATAACATACAGGTCATTCATACCATGGAATGTGATAACTGCATCATAACATACAGGTCATTCATACCATGGAATGTGATAACTACATCATAACATACAGGTCATTCATACCATGAAATGTGATAACTGCATCATAACATACAGGTCATTCATACCATGGAATGTGATAACTGCATCATAACATACAGGTCATCCATACCATGGAATGTGATAACTGCATCATAACATGCAGGTCATCCAAACCATGGAATGTGATAATTGTGCATCATAACATACAGGTCATTCATACCATGGAATGTGATAACTGTGCATCATAACATACAGGTCATCCAAACCATGGAATGTGATAATTGTGCATCATAACATACAGGTCATTCATACCATGGAATGTGATAACTGCATCATAACATACAGGTCATTCATACCATGGAATGTGATAACTGCATCATAACATACAGGTCATTCATACCATGAAATGTGATAACTGCATCATAACATACAGGTCATTCAGACCATGGAATGTGATAACTGCATCATAACATACAGGTCATTCAGACCATGAAATGTGATAACTGTGCATCATAACATACAGGTCATTCAGACCATGGAATGTGATAACTGCATCATAACATACAGGTCATCCATACCATGGAATGTGATAACTGCATCATAACATACAGGTCATTCATACCATGAAATGTGATAACTGCATCATAACATACAGGTCATTCATACCATACAATGTGATAACTGCATCATAACATACAGGTCATTTAGACCATGGAATGTGATAACTGTGCATCATAACATACAGGTCATTCAGACCATGGAATGTGATAACTGCATCATAACATACAGGTCATTCATACCATGGAATGTGATAACTGTGCATCATAACATACAGGTCATTCAGACCATGGAATGTGATAACTGTGCATCATAACATACAGGTCATTCATACCATGAAATGTGATAACTGCATCATAACATACAGGTCATTCATACCATGGAATGTAATAACTGCATCATAACATACAGCTTATTCATACCATGGAATGTGATAGCTACATCATAACATACAGGTCATTCATACCATGGAATGTGATAACTGCATCATAACATACAGGTCATTCATACCATGGAATGTGATAACTGCATCATAACATACAGGTCATTCATACCATGATATGTGATAACTGTGCATCATAACATACAGGTCATTCATACAATCGAATGTGATAACTGCATCATAACATACAGGTCATTCAGACCATGGAATGTGATAACTGCATCATAACATACAGGTCATTCATACCATGGAATGTGATAACTGCATCATAACATACAGGTCATTCATACCATGATATGTGATAACTGTGCATCATAACATACAGGTCATTCATACCATGGAATGTGATAATTGCATCATAACATACAGGTCATTCATACCATGATATGTGATAACTGTGCATCATAACATACAGGTCATTCATACCATGATATGTGATAACTGTGCATCATAACATACAGGTCATTCATACCATGGAATCTGATAACTGCATCATAACATACAGGTCATCCATACCATGGAATGTGATAACTGCATCATAACATACAGGTCATTCATACCATGGAATGTGATAATTGCATCATAACATACAGGTCATTCATACCATGATATGTGATAACTGTGCATCATAACATACAGGTCATTCATACCATGATATGTGATAACTGTGCATCATAACATACAGGTCATTCATACCATGGAATGTGATAACTGCATCATAACATACAGGTCATTCATACCATGGAATGTGATAACTGCATCATAACATACAGGTCATTCATACCATGGAATGTGATAACTGCATCATAACATACAGGTCATTCATACCATGGAATGTGATAACTGCATCATAACATACAGGTCATTCATACCATGAATGTGATAACTGTGCATCATAACATACAGGTCATTCATACAATCGAATGTGATAACTGCATCATAACATACAGGTCATTCATACCATGGAATGTAATAACTGCATCATAACATACAGGTCATTCATACCATGGAATGTGATAACTGCATCATAACATACAGGTCATTCATACCATGAAATGTGATAACTGCATCATAACATACAGGTCATTCAGACCATGGAATGTGATAACTGCATCATAACATACAGGTCATTCAGACCATGAAATGTGATAACTGTGCATCATAACATACAGGTCATTCAGACCATGGAATGTGATAACTGCATCATAACATACAGGTCATTCATACCATGGAATGTGATAACTGCATCATAACATACAGGTCATTCATACCATGAAATGTGATAACTGCATCATAACATACAGGTCATCCATACCATGGAATGTGATAACTGCATCATAACATACAGGTCATTCATACCATGGAATGTGATAACTGCATCATAACATACAGGTCATTCATACCATGGAATGTGATAACTGTGCATCATAACATACAGGTCATTCATACCATGGAATGTGATTGCTACATCATAACATACAGGTCATTCATACCATGGAATGTGATAACTGCATCATAACATACAGGTCATTCATACCATGGAATGTGATAAGTACATCATAACATACAGGTCATCCATACCATCGAATGTGATAACTGTGCATCATAACATACAGGTCATTCATACCATGGAATGTGATAACTGTGCATCATAACATACAGGTCATTCATACCATGGAATGTGATAACTGTGCATCATAACATACAGGTCATTCATACCATGGAATGTGATAGCTACATCATAACATACAGGTCATTCATACCATGGAATAGGCTTGGGCGATATTGAACATTATGCAATATCGATATATCGCCTGGAAAATATCGATAATATCGAAATATCGATATGCAAATTATGGGACGTCATACGTAAGTCGAATGTACTGTTCTGGGCAAGGTAATCTCGCTTCGGTTAAAAAAAAGTTAAGTAAAACTTTTTGTACAAATTAACAGAAATCACTGCAAAATATATACATATCATCTTCAAATAAACACCCATTGTGTTTTAAAATGTTCTTTACATGGTTTCTATCTCAAAAGATAAATCACAGAAACATTGAAAAGTTTAGACCTCAGTATATTCTTTAAAAAAACAAATGTTGTGGAACTGGTATTAGGCCTACACTGTATGCCCTACAAAAATCGGCTCCAATTCTTCTTAAAATTTTATAACTCACTTACTTCTTATGAAAGTTGTACTGAAAAGGCATTATTTTGGTAGCATTATATGGACTTCTAGACATTCAGAAGTCCATATATAATGCATATTATCAATTTCTAGTCTGCTTCAATCATCGCATCATAACGAGTGTTGTCACTCATGGAAACAGTGGTAGCCTAGATGGTATGTGTGTACATAGTAAAGTACTGTACAGTGATACTAAGTGTATGTAGTTACTGCACTGTACATTATCTGATCGATCTGGCAAGACCAGTCTGTCACTTTTACTTTAGACTTTCTGAACGAACAAAATAGTGAGAAAAACCTTATAGATTTCTCAGTAATTTGTCAATTAATGATTGTTTGATATAAAAATTCAGATTCAGTATTCCTTTTGAGAAAAACGTAACACGATGTTTGAGGATTCAACATCTTATGATTTTTTTGTCTGAACATCGTAAGCCATCAAGTATAAAATTGAAGTATTGCGCAATGCCTCTGTACTCCGCGAGTCAAGTGGTATTTTGTTCATGGAAGAATTTTTGGGTAATTGTTATCACAATATTAATGTTTTAATAAGTTTTATCATAGCTGAGTGCCTGAAACTTTGATATAAATGAAATTCATTAACTTTTTGTGGCTGTTTAATACAAAAATACTTGGATGTTTGATAGTCATGTTTAGCTTTTTAATAGTTCATGTATTGTGTATTATTGAAAAAACATAATATCGATATATCGATATGACCCTTGAACTCAATATCGGCCATATCGATATAGGTCAATATCGAAATATATCGAAATATCGATATATCGCCCAAGCCTACCATGGAATGTGATAACTGCATCATAACATACAGGTCATTCATACCATGGAATGTGATAACTGCATCATAACATACAGGTCATTCATACCATGGAATGTGATAACTGTGCATCATAACATACAGGTCATTCATACCATGAAATGTGATAGCTACATCATAACATACAGGTCATCCATACCATGGAATGTGATAACTGCATCATAACATACAGGTCCTTCATACCATCAAATGTGATAACTGCATCATAACATACAGGTCATTCATACCATGATATGTGATAACTGTGCATCATAACATACAGGTCATTCAGACCATCGAATGTGATAACTACATCATAACATACAGGTCATCCATACCATGGAATGTGATAACTACATCATAACATACAGGTCATTCAGACCATGGAATGTAATAACTGCATCATAACATACAGGTCATTCATACCATGAAATGTGATAACTACATCATAACATACAGGTCATTCATACCATGGAATGTGATAACTGCATCATAACATGCAGGTCATTCATACCATGAAATGTGATAACTGCATCATAACATACAGGTCATTCATACCATGGAATGTGATAACTGCATCATAACATACAGGTCATTCATACCATGAAATGTGATAACTGCATCATAACATACAGGTCATTCATACCATGAAATGTGATAACTGCATCATAACATACAGGTCATTCATACCATGAAATGTGATAACTGCATCATAACATACAGGTCATTCATACCATGAAATGTGATAACTGCATCATAACATACAGGTCATTCATACCATGGAATGTAATAACTGCATCATAACATACAGGTCATTCATACCATGGAATGTGATAACTGCATCATAACATACAGGTCATTCATACCATGAAATGTGATAACTGCATCATAACATACAGGTCATTCAGACCATGGAATGTGATAACTGCATCATAACATACAGGTCATTCATACCATGAAATGTGATAACTACATCATAACATACAGATCATTTAGAAAATGGAATGTGATAACTGTATCATAACATACAGGTCATTCATACCATGGAATGTGATAACTGCATCATAACATACAGGTCATTCATACCATGGAATGTGATAACTGTGCATCATAACATACAGGTCATTCAGACCATGGAATGTGATAACTGCATCATAACATACAGGTCATTCATACCATGGAATGTGATAACTGTGCATCATAACATACAGGTCATTCATACCATGGAATGTGATAACTGCATCATAACATACAGATCAATCATACCATGGAATGTGATAACTGTGCATCATAACATACAGGTCATTCATACCATGGAATGTGATAACTGCATCATAACATACAGGTCATTCATACCATGGAATGTGATAACTGCATCATAACATACAGGTCATTCATACCATGGAATGTGATAACTGCATCATAACATACAGATCATTTAGAAAATGGAATGTGATAACTGCATCATAACATACAGCTTATTAATACCAAAGAATGTGATAACTGCATCATAACATACAGGTCATTCATACCATGGAATGTATAAATGCATCATAACATACAGGTCATTCATACCATGGAATGTGATAACTGTGCATCATAACATACAGGTCATTCATACCATGGAATTTACATATGTTTGTCAGTCATCTTCACAACATGGATTGAAGACAATATCCTGACCATAGACTGCAAACACTTTGGTCAGTAATCTTCACAATATGAATTGTGGATATTTTGGTCAGTCAATTCAGATCATGGACTAGGTAGGCATTTTAACAGTCATTTTCTGACCATAGACTATAGACACTTTGGTCAAGTCATTTTCTGACCATAGACTGTACACTTTGGTCAGTCATTTTCTGACCATAAGACTGTAGACACTTTGGTCAGTCATTTTCAAACTATGAACACTTTGGTCAAGTCATTTTCTGACCATAGACTGTACACTTTGGTCAGTCATTTTCTGACCATAAGACTGTAGACACTTTGGTCAGTCATTTTCAAACTATGGACACTTTGGTCAGTCATTTTCAGACCATGGACTGTACACTTTGGTCAGTCATTTTTTGACCATACGACTGTAGACACTTTGGTCTGTCATTTTCAGACCATGGACACTTTGGTCAGTCATTTTCAGACCATGGACTATAGACACTTTGGTCAGTCATTTTCTGACCATAGACTGTACACTTTGGTCTGTTATTTTCTGACCATACAACTGTAGACACTTTGGTCTGTCATTTTCAGACCATGGACTATAGACACTTTGGTCAGTCATTTTCTGACCATAGACTGTACACTTTGGTCTGTCATTTTCTGACCATACGACTGTAGACACTTTGGTCTGTCATTTTCAGACCATGGACTATAGACACTTTGGTCAGTCATTTTCTGACCATAGACTGTACACTTTGGTCAGTCATTTTCTGACCATGGACTATAGACACTTTGGTCAGTCATTTTCTGACCATAGACTGTACACTTTGGTCAGTCATTTTCTGACCATGGACTGTACACTTTGGTCTGTCATTTTCTGACCATACGACTGTAGACACTTTGGTCTGTCATTTTCAGACCATGGACTATAGACACTTTGGTCAGTCATTTTCTGACCATAGACTGTACACTTTGGTCAGTCATTTTCTGACCATGGACTGTACACTTTGGTCTGTCATTTTCTGATCATAGACTGTACACTTTGGTCAGTCATTTTCTGACCATGGACTGTACACTTTGGTCTGTCATTTTCTGACCATACGACTGTAGACACTTTGGTCTGTCATTTTCAGACCATGGACTATAGACACTTTGGTCAGTCATTTTCAGACCATGGACTGTACACTTTGGTCACTTTGGTCAGTCATTTTTGACCATAAGACTGTAGACACTTTAGTTAGTCATTTTCAGACCATGACTGCAGACACTTTGGTCAGTCATTTTCAGACCATGACTGCAGACACTGGTCAGTCATTTTCAGACCATGACTGCAGACATTTTCAACAGTAATTTTCAGATCATTGACTAGATACTGTATTTTTGGACAGTCAATTTTCAGACATTTTGGTTAGTAATTTTCAGGTCAATAATCTGATAGAAATTAACAGATATCCAAAAACTTTCTACACCATGCTTTTCCTAGTTGTCCTCTGTCAGAAAAGGTGAGGGTTATTTTTATTGCATAGACACCTTTTACAAACAAGTCCCATCTTTTTTCTAATGAAATGACAATTCTTGATGAAAAAGGTATCCACATTCCACCAGCCAATCTCTAACCTCCTTAAAGTGATTAACTGCACAATAAAGAATAAAAACTTGAAACATATCCAGTGATTTGGCCTCATAACTACTTCTTTATTTTCTATTCAATTCAATCCTGCAAAGCTTAATGGCCTTTGGGTACAAAAGTAAGCTTAATTTAAATTGAGCAGGATCACTTTGTACAGGAAAGATCTAATTCAAAGAATTTATAATGAAACTGCCAATTCTAAAATTGAGTAGGATTTTAATTCTGTCCCTGATATAAACATAAAGAAAGCAAGAAGTTTGTTTACAAACTTTTGCCCCTAAAAGGAAGAGCAAAGTTTAGCCAAGTGTACCATGGAGCTATTAACTGAGTCTCCAAGAGTGTACCATGGAGCTATTAACTGAGTCTCCAAGAGTGTACCATGGAGCTATTAACTGAGAGCTCCAAGAGTGTACCATGGAGCTATTGACTGAGAGCTCCAAGAGTGTACCATGGAGCTATTAACTGAGCTCCAGAGTGTACCATGGAGCTATTAACTGAGAGCTCCAAGAGTGTACCATGGAGCTATTAACTGAGAGCTCCAAGAGTGTACCATGGAGCTATTGACTGAGAGCTCCAAGAGTGTACCATGAAGCTATTGACTGAGAGCTCCAAGAGTGTACCATGGAGCTATTAACTGAGAGCTCTAAGAGTGTACCATGGAGCTATTAACTTGAAGCCCCAAGAGTGTACCATGGAGCTATTAACTGAAAGCTCTAAGAGTGTACCATGGAGCTATTAACTGAGAGCTCCAAGAGTGTACCATGGAGCTATTGACTGAGAGCTCCAAGAGTGTACCATGGAGCTATTAACTGAGCTCCAGAGTGTACCATGGAGCTATTAACTGAGAGCCCCAAGAGTATACCATTGAGCTATTAACTGAGAGCCCCAAGAGTGTACCATGGAGCTATTAACTGAGAGCTCCAAGAGTGTACCATGGAGCTATTAACTGAGAGCTCCAAGAGTGTACCATGGAGCTATTGACTGAGAGCTCCAAGAGTGTACCATGGAGCTATTAACTGAGCTCCAAGAGTGTACCATGGAGCTGGAGAGCTTGAAGCTCTAAGAGTGTACCATGTAGCTATTAGCTGAGCCCCGAGAGTGAACCATAAGGAGCTATTAACTGAGAGCTCCAGAGTGTACCATGGAGCTATTAACTGAGCCCCAAGAGTGTACCATAAACTGAGTGTACCATGGAGCTATTAACTGAGAGCTCCAAGAGTGTACCATATGGAGCTATTAACTGAGAGCTCTAAGAGTGTACCATGGAGCTATTAACTGAGAGCCCCAAGAGTGTACCATGGAGCTACTAACTGAGAGCTCCAAGAGTGTACCATATGGAGCTATTAACTGAGAGCTCCAAGAGTGTACCATGGAGCTATTAGCTTGAAGCTCTAAGAGTGTACCATGTAGCTATTAGCTGAGCCCCGAGAGTGAACCATAAGGAGCTATTAACTGAGAGCCCCAAGAGTGTACCATTGAGCTATTAACTGAAAGCTCCAAGAGTGTACCATGGAGCTATTAACTGAAAGCTCCAAGAGTGTACCATGGAGCTATTAACTGAAAGCTCCAAGAGTGTACCATGGAGCTATTAACTGAAAGCACCACAAGTGCACAAACAAATCTTAAAGAATTTCTCATCCAGATACAATGAACTGGATCACTGCTGAGGAAAATCAAATATTTACAGTTGGACTGGGAAACAAAGGGTATCAATACACATCTTGTAAACAAGCAGTCTATTGTGATCTTACCAATTACACTTAGTGTGGCTGGTCTCCCTGCTGGTATACACACTTTGAACCCTCATGTATTATGGCAATCCTTCCACAAACTGCTCCACTCCAATGAATTCTGTCTTATTTACAAGAAGCAGTAAGGATGCAGTGTACAAAGACATAATATGCTATTGCTATGGGCAATGCATTTCACATAATTTGTTATATGAACCATTTAATGAAATCAAATTAATCAAAATCAAGACTTGGTAGATGCTAGCTTCAGGAGAGAATCATAACATTGATACAATTTTTTCCTAAATCCATGTACCCCAGATAATTTTATTTACTTCATCAATGTTGGTAAAGATATATCATTCACTTGTACAAATGGGTACACTTTTGACAAAACTTGGACAGGACATTAACATGTCCGAGAAATTGTTCATTTGGTAATTGAAATTTATAGAAATATGTTAACATTAATGACTAACCTTCCTTATTTCCTAATCACAAATTTTAAGCTTTCACAACCTGAGGGAATAAAATAATAAATCTTAGGTCTTTTACCTAATTTGAAACTGTTCCAGTCAGAATTTAGTGTTCTTCCTCTATTGTTTCCGCTGTGATTTAGTCCGTTAACCATACTTTTAACACAACAAAAGAGATTTGTTTGCAAGCTTTATACCCCTGATCTGCAAGCTTTATACCCTTGATTTTGAATGACAATGGCCATCCCTTTCAGCGGAGGATAGGGATATCAGATGTAATAGCTCAATTATTTACTTTTAATGACAGAAACCATGCAATTGCAGACCTTCCAAAGGATTTAATGTACCCCTTACAACCTCTACTTCCTACAAGCTCAGAATTTGTCACCAAATTTGCCTAAAACGTCTGACCATCTGCCTTAGGTACACCCCTACTGCACCTTTGGGCTCTGTTCTGATTTCATCTGAATTTGTTCAGTAATTCACACTTGTACAACAAGACATCTCTGTATCCTTGACAACAAACGCCAAGGCACCCTGGAGGTTCAAATACAAGACCTGGCCTATAACAAATAATGTTTGAGTATCTCAGTCTACTTAGTGTCAACAACAAGGTAACAAGTGTACAGCCAACATGGTATTAAAACAACTTGAAAAGCTAATCTCAATGTTGAAATTTTTAAAAACATTTGGAAGTTTGTGAGGAATAGAGCTTAGAGCTGTAGCAACTCCTTGTAACGAATATTAACCAAAAACATCAATACAGCAGATAAAGCTTAGAGCTGTAGCAACTCCTTGTAACGAATATTAACCACACACATCAGCTGTATTGTCTTATCATACAGCAGGTTGGGATATCATTGAGCTCTATGATTTTTTTATTTATCATTTTTTTTTTTTTATTTTTTTTTTTTTAAATGCAACTTGAACAATAGCACATGAGGTATGACCAGGTCACAGTATAGGAAACGAGATACTATAAGAGAAGTCCTCATGGGCCAGAAATGGTTAATCTTGGATAGAAATGCTCACTGCGTGAGAACATCTTATTAACAAATATGGTACAAGATTTTCCAATGCCTTTCATGGTCCAGATAGTGCATGACCAATATGATGTTGCTTGGATAACTCCAAATAGAATCTATAGGCATTAAGAGGCTGGGTGTAAGAGCACCCCTCCTCTCTTAAAAAACAAAATCAGGCAAAGTTTTCCTTGGGCTAGTGTTATAACGTCTGGCATTTTTTATTTGCCGCTTCCATAAAAAAATCTGGCTCTTACATTTCTTGACTACTTTTTAAGTAAACTAAAGATATTGAAGTTGGCCACCAAGATTTAATTTAACTTAGTCAGATGAAACCAATTTGTATTTCTCTCTGTAAAAGTGGCAAAGATTGGCAGTTTTGCTGAGTTGCTTATAAACTAAGAAATATCAAATATAATAAGTTTCAAGGATTAGTTCACGGGTCACGCAAGTCTATCTTATATGAAACAGGACTTCATGGGAAACAAAATGGTAAAGAAACCATTCAAAAATCTTATTTCATTAAGGAGTTATCTAAGTTTAAAGTTTGGCATCATTTGTTTAGAAAGGACTAAAATCAAGACTAGTTGTGATGTCATAGCCTCAGATTCCGCAAAGCCTAAAGGTATTCCATCATATTTTGTCCTGCGATTTTGTAGCATAAAAACCATGAGAAATATCAAAAAAGTAGTAAAACTGAATCTAGGAAGGGAATTTATAAAAATAATTTGAAGTGAAAAAAATTAAATAAACTTTCTTTAAAATACATTAACAATTGTAAAGAATGTGAGAATGAAGATACCAACTTTCCATAGTAGACTAAGTATACCAGTTATTTCTGACAGGAGGTTTACACTTAATTGTCTTCTTAACGGAATGAGGTTTTTCAACGCTTTCTTCACCATTTTGAATCTGTGGAAGTCCTCTTTGATATAAGATGGACATGCTTGACCCCTGAACTAATCCTTTAACAGTCTGTAAATTTTGTGTTTGTTTGTTTGTTTGTTTGTTTGATGAGGGCTTAACGGCACCACAACGAGGGTCTAATTGTGCCTGAGAGGTTAGATCATTCTAGAGGTAGGAAGGAAAGAAAACAGGGGGAGATTGAGAGAAACACGAGAACTAAAAGTCAGAAAGCTGGGATTGGGAGAGGAGGTGCATTAGTAAAAAAAAAAGTGTAGAGAGAGGGGGTGGGAGAGAAGGACTAAATATGGTCGTAGAGGGAAGCAACATGAAGGAAGGAGATAATTTTATCCGGAGGGTTTTCTGGAGGAACCCGACTGTTGAGTTGTGGGAAGCGAGGGAAGCTCTGAGAAGGATGTACAGGGGCAAGCAAGGAAGTAGAAGGTGATGGACTGTGAGGATGAAATGGTTATTGTTGCAGAGGGGTTGGGGGGAGCCAATAAGGAGGTGGGAGTGAGTGAGATGGGTGTGACCTATTTTAAGATCGATAATATGAACGTTGTCGACGCGAAATAGGTTGTGGATGGTGTTTTTGATCAGAATGGTGGGCTGGATGATGTGGACTTTGCTATTAATTTTGGCAGTCCAATGAGGTTTGCCATGAGATAAGAAACAAGGGAAGCAATAAATGGTTTGATGTCAGAAAGGGTTTTGGGAAATGAGGTATGGGGAGGTCGAGAGCTTAGCAGCTGCACCAGCCCTGTTATTGCCAGGGATGCCAACATGGCTGGATATCCTAAAGAAATGAATACTTTTCCTGCAGAGGGTGAGCGAAAGGAGTGTACGGAGGAGCAGTTGGGATGTGGAGCTATCCCATTTAAGATTGAGTAAAGAAATACGGACAGTCTTTGAGTCGGAGAAGATGGCAAAGTGGCTGAGACTCAGTAAAGTTAAGGGCGTTGAGAATGGCCTTGGCTTCGGCTGAGAAGATAGACGAGTAGTCGGGAAGCCTGCTACTGTGGGTGATGTCTTGGATGACCGCAGCAGTCGTCTTGTTGCCGTCCTTAAAGCCAAGAGTATAGATGGAGGTGTAGTTTGAGAGTTGGTCTTTGATTTGGTTGTGGAGGTTGATGAAGAGGTTAAGTTGGGTTTGGGTTTTGTGATGAGTAAAGAGGCCCAGGTGGATATAAGGGAGGGGGTGGCCCAGGGAGGAAAAGTTGGCCAGGAGAAGGTGCCAAGAGTGGCAGGGTTGATGCCAAGATGGAGGTCTGATTTGATGTGTAAGCTGAAGGGAGGGGATAATGTTTTAGTCCTATCGAAGAGGGTGGAGAAATTGAGGTACCTAATGAGGTATTAATGAGGACTCTAAAAGCATAGGAGAGGGAGGCTAAGCTTTCTACACCTTTGCAGAAAAGGGGGTTTGCTGGCTTCAACATGAAGGCTGGTGATTGGGGAGCTCCTGTAGGCACCCAGACAAAGCCTGAGGGCTTTATTTTGGATGTGGTTGAGATAAGAGATGTGAGCCACACAGTAGACAATATTGCCGTAGTCAAACTTGGCACGAATGGTGAGCCTGAAGATTTTGAGGAGAGCATGGCGGTTCGCACCCCAAGTGGTGTTGGAGAGAAGATGGAGAATGTTGAGGGAGCTGTTGCATTTCTGTTTCAGGTTGGTGATGTGTTCCTGTAGGAGAGCTTGGGGTCTAGTGTTAAACCCAGGAACTTAGTGTGTTCAACTTTAGGAATGTGATTGCCATTGAGCATGAGGTTCAGGTTGGGGTGAAGGTTGTTGAAATGACAGAAGTGCATACAGACTGTCTTGTCTTTGGAGAATTTAAAACCATTATTGTTGCACCAGTCTTGCAGCCGGTTGAGGCTTAGTTGGAGCCTATTTTCAACAAGAGAAGAGCTAGGGGAGGAGCAGAAGATGGTAGAGTCGTCCACATAGTGGGCACGTTTGATGTTGGGGCCAAGGTTGTCTGTGATGTCGTTAATGCTCAGGTTGAAGAGAGTGGGGGAGAGGATGCTGCCTTGGGAAAAGCCCCCTTCTTCAGGGGTAGGGGTTGGAGAGGGTGGGGCCAATACGAACTTGGAACTGCCTAGGTGAGAGGAACTTTTGAATTAAGATGGGGAGGTGGCCTCTGAGGCCGATAGTGTAAAGTTTAAGGATAATGCCGTATTTCGAAGTAGTCTTGAAAGCTTTCTCAAGGTCGAAGAAGATGGCAATGAGGTATTTCTTTTTTGCAAAGGATTCCCGAATAGCAGTGTCGAGCGTAAATAGCTGGTACTGCGACGTTTGCGGAAGCCACTTTGGTGAGAGGAGAAGATTATGTTGGTCTCAAGAAACCAGTTTAGTCTCTGATTAATGATCCTTTCCATACTTTTACAGCAACAACAGGTGAGGGTGATGGGGCGGTAGCTGGAGGGGTCGGTACTGTCCTTCCCCGGTTTAAGGACGGGGGTGACAATAGCTGTCCTCCAGATAGGGGAAAGGAGTGTGAGGACCAAATGTGGTTGAGGATGGTGAGTAGGGTAGTGGTGGCCTTCTTAGGGAGGTGTTTCAGGAACAGGTAGGGGATGCTATCTGGGCGCTTGGAGGTGCAGCCAGCGTCATGGATGGCTTGGTTTAATTCAGACAGGGTGAGAGGGGTGTTGTAGCTCTTGGTGTTGTCTGAGGGAAAGGGAATACTCCAGGCTTCATCGTAAGCTTTTTTGGTTTTGAAAGCATTGGGGTAGTTGGCCAAGGACGAGATGTTGCTGAAAGAGGCAGCGAGGCGGTTAGCGATATCCATTTTCCCGATGAGAAGATTACCATTCCAGGAGAGATGGAAGACTTTCCCAACCTGCTAGGAAGCTGTTAACTATTCTCCATTTTTTTTTAAGTGGGGGTGTTGGTGGTAAGAGAAGAGATGAAAGTTGTTCCAAGTGTTGGTTTAACTGTCCTTGATAGTGCGCCTGGCTTTGGCACTGCTGAAGTGAAGAGATTGTGGGTAAAAGGGTTAGTTTTGAAGTTCCTGAGGGCCCTTTTCCTGTTCTTGATGGCAGTTTTGCAGTCATCAGAGAACCAGGGATTGGGGTGATTAGGGGTTTGGAGGTTTTGGGAATAGAGCAGGTGGCGATGTTGATAAGGATGTTGCTGAAGTTTGACATGGGATCCTCACTCTCGAGGAGATGGGGGAGAGGTGCGAGTCGCAGAGGGTTTCGAAAAGGGGCCAGTCGGCCTCCTCGAGGTTCCAATTAGGGGTGTGGCCAGTGGGGGTTTGAAGGTTGGAGTGAATGAGAAGACTAGGGTAAGTTTAACTGATCAAACACTTTGAAAGGAAAGAGTCATTCATTGCTCATATTTCTAACATCTTATAGTACTCTAAAAAGTCTGTACGGTACTTCAAATTCAGCATGATGGTTTTCCCACCAAAACATTGGTTACAACTAAGTTGAAAAGAAATCTAGATTAGAGTTTTCTTCCTTGTTTTAAGTCATTTTGACATGCTTAAAAAACAATAAATTTACAGACAAAATTTGAGCTTTTTAACGAGTGATACCAATAAATGTGCCAATAATTTGGTTGTCCAACAAGCAAAGCCAGAAAAAATTATGGCGGCCCAGATAATGATTTGTTGTTGTCCCTGGCAGCCAGAAAGTCAATGGTATATTTGGCGGGACAGTGGCTCTTTCGGTTATCCCCTAATGCTGGAGTTACTGAAACAGCTGGATGAATTAAGTTTTCCAGGCTATGACTGATCAAAGCTTTGAGTATTGCTAATATATACATGCAAAACATGTGAGTACAATATACATGAGAATACAGCTCAAACTCTTTGTAGTTATTGTGTTTACTTTTCTAAATTAAAGTCATCACATTTACAAGATGAAATCGAGTGTGGCAAGGATCAAAATAGATCAGCTGCCCTCGCATTCAGTACATTTTGGCAGGATAAAAATTGGCATATTAAGACTTGAATATTCCACATTTTGCAAAAAATTCAATTTCAAATCAATTTCCTTTGCTTCAGTTTTTTTTTAATCTTCAAATATTTCAGCTAACCCTGACTTGACCTGTTCACACCTTTAAATTAACCTCTCTGAGTTAGCTGATTGACAGTGTTCATTCACTTTATATGCCTCAAAACACAGCATGTGGTCACACTGGCATATTAAGGATAGTCCCGTTAGAAGTCATATTAAAACACAGCATGTGGTCACATTGGCGTATTAAGGATAGTCCCGTTACAAGTCATATCAAAACACAGCATGTGGTCACATTGGCGTATTAAGGATAGTCCCGTTACAAGTCATATCAAAACACAGCATGTGGTCACATTGGCATATTAAGGATAGTCCCGTTACAAGTCATATCAAAACATAGCATGTGGTCACAATGGCATATTAAGGATAGTCCTGTTACAAGTCATATCAAAACACAGCATGTGGTCACATTGGCATTTTAAGGATAGTCCCGTTACAAGTCATATCAAAACACAGCATGTGGTCACATTGGCATATTAAGGATAGTCCCGTTACAAGTCATATCAAAACACAGCATGTGGTCACATTGGCGTATTAAGGATAGTCCCGTTACAAGTCATATCAAAACACAGCATGTGGTCACATTGGCATATTAAGGATAGTCCCGTTACAAGTCATATCAAAACACAGCATGTGGTCACATTGGCATATTCAGGATAGTCCTGTTACAAGTCATATGAAAACACAGCATGTGGTCACATTGGCATATTAAGGATAGTCCCGTTACAAGTCATATGAAAACACAGCATGTGGCCACATTGGCATATTAAAGAGTCCCATCACAAGTCATATCAAAACACAGCATGTGGTCACATTGGCATATTAAGGATAGTCCCATTACAAGTCATATGAAAACACAGCATGTGGTCACATTGGCATATTAAAGAGTCCCATCACAAGTCATATCAAAACACAGCATGTGGTCACATTGGCATATTCAGGATAGTCCTGTTACAAGTCATATGAAAACACAGCATGTGGTCACATTGGCATATTAAAGAGTCCCATCACAAGTCATATCAAAACACAGCATGTGGTCACATTGGCATATTCAGGATAGTCCTGTTACAAGTCATATGAAAACACAGCATGTGGTCACATTGGCATATTAAAGAGTCCCATCACAAGTCATATCAAAACACAGCATGTGGTCACATTGGCATATTAAGAATAGTCCCGTTACAAGTCATATGAAAACACAGCATGTGGTCACATTGGCATATTAAAGAGTCCCATCACAAGTCATATCAAAACACAGCAGGTGGTCACATTGGCATATTAAAGATAGTCCTGTTACAAGTCATATCAAAACACAGCATGTGGTCACATTGGCATATTAAAGAGTCCCATCACAAGTCATATCAAAACACAGCATGTGGTCACATTGGCATATTAAGGATAGTCCCGTTACAAGTCATATGAAAACACAGCATGTGGTCACATTGGCGTATTAAGGATAGTCCCGTTACAAGTCATATCAAAACACAGCATGTGGTCACATTGGCATATTAAGGATAGTCCTGTTACAAGTCATATGAAAACACAGCATGTGGTCACATTGGCGAATTAAGGATAGTCCTGTTACAAGTCATATCAAAACACAGCATGTGGTCACATTGGCATATTAAGGATAGTCCCGTTACAAGTCATATCAAAACACAGCATGTGGTCACATTGGCGTATTAAGGATAGTCCCGTTACAAGTCATATGAAAACACAGCATGTGGTCACATTGGCGTATTAAGGATAGTCCCGTTACAAGTCATATCAAAACACAGCATGTGGTCACATTGGCGTATTAAGGATAGTCCCGTTACAAGTCATATAAAAACACAGCATGTGGTCACATTGGCATATTCAGGATAGTCCTGTTACAAGTCATATGAAAACACAGCATGTGGTCACATTGGCATATTAAGGATAGTCCCATCACAAGTCATATCAAAACACAGCATGTGGTCACATTGGCATATTAAAGAGTCCCATCACAAGTCATATCAAAACACAGCATGTGGTCACATTGGCATATTAAGGATAGTCCCGTTACAAGTCATATGAAAACACAGCATGTGGTCACATTGGCATATTAAAGAGTCCCATCACAAGTCATATCAAAACACAGCATGTGGTCACATTGGCGTATTAAAGAGTCCCATCACAAGTCATATGAAAACACAGCATGTGGTCACAATGGCATATTAAAGAGTCCCATCACAAGTCATATCAAAACACAGCATGTGGTCACATTGGCATATTAAGGATAGTCCCGTTACAAGTCATATGAAAACACAGCATGTGGTCACATTGGCATATTAAAGAGTCCCATCACAAGTCATATCAAAACACAGCATGTGGTCACATTGGCATATTAATGAGTCCCATCACAAGTCATATGAAAACACAGCATGTGGTCACAATGGCATATTAAGGATAGTCCCATCACAAGTCATATGAAAACACAGCATGTGGTCACATTGGCATATTAAGGATAGTCCTGTTACATATCAAACACCTTGATCTGATCCAAGGATTCTTTTGGAATAAGTCGAGTTATCTTACATGAATTGATTTACAGTATGAAAGTATTAGTTTGATGAGGTTTAACTGCACCACGACAGTCAAACGACTGTCAAATATCTAAAGGAATTTAAGGAAAATTTGGTAGATATACAGTATCCAGAGACAAAGAGATATTTTTTAATGGAGGGAGAGACTGAACATTCAAGTGATCATAATTACGACCAGGGGCGTGAAAAGCAAATCCCCTGAAGCCTTGCAATTTCGGACATTTTACAGCCGAGGTGCAAATTCTACTTTTTGAAATGATTATCATCTTCTTAATGAAAAAAAAAAATTGAACACCGATCTCCACTGCCCCTGATATCTTCTACCTTGTAGCCCACCAATCTCCACTGTCCCTGATATCTTCTACCTTGTAGCCCACCAATCTCCACTGTCCCTGATATCTTCTACCTTGTAGCCCACCAATCTCCACTGTCCCTGATATCTTCTACCTTGTAGCCCACCAATCTCCACTGTCCCTGATATCTTCTACCTTGTAGCCCACCAATCTCCACTGTCCCTGATATCTTCTACCTTGTAGCCCACCAATCTCCACTGTCCCTGATATCTTCTACCTTGTACAGTAGCTCACCAATCTCCACTGTCCCTGATATGCTCTACCTTGTAGCCCACCAATCTCCACTGTCCCTGATATCTTCTACCTTGTAGCCCACCAATCTCCACAGCCCTGATATGTTCTACCTTGTAGCCCACCAATTGTAGCCTACCAATCTCCACTGTCCCTGATATCTTCTACCTTGTAGCCCACCAATCTCCACTGTCCCTGATATCTTCTACCTTGTAGCCCACCAATCTCCACTGTCCCTGATATCTTCTACCTTGTAGCCCACCAATCTCCACTGTCCCTGATATCTTCTACCTTGTAGCCCACCAATCTCCACTGTCCCTGATATCTTCTACCTTGTAGCCCACCAATCTCCACTGTCCCTGATATCTTCTACCTTGTACAGTAGCTCACGAATCTCCACTGTCCCTGATATGCTCTACCTTGTAGCCCACCAATCTCCACTGTCCCTGATATCTTCTACCTTGTAGCCCACCAATCTCCACAGCCCTGATATCTTCTACCTTGTAGCCCACCAATCTCCACTGTCCCTGATATCTTCTACCTTGTAGCCCACCAATCTCCACTGTCCCTGATATCTTCTACCTTGTAGCCCACCAATCTCCACTGTCCCTGATATCTTCTACCTTGTAGCCCACCAATCTCCACTGTCCCTGATATCTTCTACCTTGTAGCCCACCAATCTCCACTGTCCCTGATATCTTCTACCTTGTAGCCCACCAATCTTCACTGTCCCTGATATCTTCTACCTTGAACGATAGACAAAAAAATGACCAAACTACTATAATTAACTGCAAACTAATTGAAAATATTGTCTTAATTTCTTCAGGTGGTAAATCATATTTACTTTACTAGATCCTATTTTACCCATGTTTTAAGCCACAACATATATATCTCAGGAAATACTATAATGTAATAAATACATTGAGGAACGTGAGGATGTGATGTCACAATAATTCTGATTTTGATCATTTTTACACCAATGAGACAAAAGCTTAAAGGGAATACTGTACGTCTCAAGAACATTACTTGACACGCCACCAGTAAATATAAACATAGTGACGTCACTTATGTCAGTATTAATTTGTGTAAATATTTAGACCAATCAAACACTTGTATTTCTATTGTATATTTCTGTCCATATTAGCATGAAAAGTGGCCTTTAAACTTGATTACTCCTTAAGTAACAAAATAAGATAATTGAAAAAAGTTTGTTGTTTTCCAATGTGCTATTTCTTGATGAACTTGCTTGAACCCCATGGTATGTACCTGATGAACTTGCTTGAACCCCATGGTATGTACCTGATGAACTTGCTTGAACCCCATGGTATGTACCTTTTGAAATCAGCATAAACCTCTGAGTACACAAGTCTTTCTCTTTTGTAGCAGAGTTTCTTGTTTTACTAATTTAGATGAGATTCTTTGCTGTTATTGTGGTTACAAATGGTTTAGATGAGATTCTTTGCTGTTCTTGTGGTTACTAGTGATTTAGATAAGATTCTTTGCTGTTCTTGTGGTTACTAATGGTTCAGATGAGATTCTTTGCTGTTTTTGTGATTACTAATGGTTTAGATGAGATTTTTTGCTGTTCTTGTGGTTACTAATGGTTTAGATAAGTTTCTTTGCTGTTCTTGTGATTACTAATGGTTTAGATAAGTTTCTTTGCTGTTCTTGTGGTTACTAATGGTTTAGATGAGATTCTTTGCTGTTCTTGTGGTTACTAATGGTTTAGATAAGATTCTTTGCTGTTCTTGTGGTTACTAATGGTTTAGATGAGATTCTTTGCTGTTTTTGTGATTAATAATGCTTTAGATGAGATTCGTTGCTGTTCTTGTGATTACTAATGATTTAGATGAGATTTTTTGCTTTTCTTGTGGTTACTAGTGATTTAGATGAGATTCTTTGCTGTTCTTGTGGTTACTAATGGTTTAGATGAGATTCTTTGCTGTTCTTGTGGCTACTAATGGTTTAGATGAGATTCTTTGCTGTTTTTGTGATTAATAATGCTTTAGATAAGATTCTTTACTGTTATTGTGGTTACTAATGATTTAGATGAGATTCTTTGCGGTTCTTGTGGTTACTAATGATTTAGATAAGATTCTTTGCTGTTCTTGTGGTTACTAATGATTCAGATGAGATTCTTTGCTGTTTTTGTGATTACTATTGGTTTAGATGAATTTTTTTGCTGTTCTTGTGGTTACTAATGGTTTAGATAAGTTTCTTTGCTGTTCTTGTGGTTACTAATGGTTTAGATAAGTTTCTTTGCTGTTCTTGTGATTACTAATGGTTTAGATGAGATTTTTTGCTGTTCTTGCGGTTACTAGTGATTTAGATAAGTTTCTTTGCTGTTCTTGTGGTTACTAATGGTTTAGATGAGATTCTTTGCTGTTCTTGTGGTTACTAATGGTTTAGATGAGATTCTTTGCTGTTCTTGTGATTACTAATGTTTACTAATGGTTTAGATGATTCTTTGATTACTAATGATTTAGATGAGATTCTTTGCTGTTTTTGTGATTACTGTTCTTGTGATTACTAATGATTTAGATGAGATTCTTTGCTGTTCTTGTGGTTACTAATGGTTTAGATGAGATTCTTTGCTGTTCTTGTGGTTACTAATGATTTAGATGAGATTCTTTGCTGTTTTTGTGGTTACTAATGGTTTAGATGAGATTCTTTGCTGTTTTTGTGATTAATAATGCTTTAGATAAGATTCTTTGCTGTTCTTGTGGTTACTAATGATTTAGATGAGATTCTTTGCTGTTCTTGTGGTTACTAATGGTTTAGATGAGATTTGATTACTAATGATTTAGATGAGATTCTTTGCTGTTCTTGTGGTTACTAATGGTTTAGATGAGATTCTTTGCTGTTTTTGTGATTAATAATGCTTTAGATAAGATTCTTTGCTGTTCTTGTTACTAATGTTTACTAATGGTTTAGATGAGATTCTTTGTTCTTGTGGCTACTGGTTTAGATGAGATTCTTGTGGTTACTAGTGATTTAGATAAGATTCTTTGCTGTTCTTGTGATTACTAATGATTCAGATGAGATTCTTTGCGGTTCTTGTGATTACTAATGGTTTAGATGAGATTTTTTGCTGTTCTTGTGTTTACTTATAGTTTAGATTAGATTCTTTGCTGTTCTTGTGGTTACTAATGTTTTTAAGGTCATCAGCTTAAATTTTCTCAACTTGTCCATTATCCTTAAACTATTTATTACAACAAAACTATCCTGGAGTTTCTTCAATAACTTAAAAAGAAAATGTGACAAAAAAGTAAAATACATTATTTATTAACACATCTTTAATTAGTAGACAGAAATCGCCAACAGCCAAGCCAGCACATGCAAAGTACAACAAAAGATAATTTAGGGCATATTTCCACAAATTATTGCAATGTGCGCATTTTCAGTTGCATCTCGATCCAATTTTTTCCCAATTCAGTTTGCCTCACTAACATGATAACGATGATGAAAACTTTACTTTCAGCCCAATACACTTAGAAATGACCTTCAACGTGTCCAATCAGTGTGAAATTTATTAGATCAAGTGGCTCTCTTATGACATTACAGCAAACTGCTGTCATATTAAACTTAGCATTCAAGCAACAAAGCCTAAGGTATTGCAAAAATTGTGAAGAGAAAAAGCTACCATTTTCATTAAATTGTTGAAATTATAAAAACTGAACAGAATAATTGCATGCAAACTCGTAACTCAATGTCACAGAGTCACCGACATTCACCCCTGTGCCATGAGCGAACAAACTTCCTAAGCCATAGTAACAAAATCTGTAACATATTATTAATAAAGAATAAGCTCACAGGTATACAAAAGACCTTGGATTATGATGAAGGCAATAATAAATATCTACCTGCTTTATCGGTATAATATCTAACGCTGTACAGCTGTACGTGCCCTAGGATATAATACACGCAAGAGTATGACAGTATGTACCCCACAAAATAAACAAAAATTCATACACAAGCATTGAGTTCAAGTCAAACCATTTCAAAAAACAGTTAATACTGAAATAACCTCTGAATGTACTGGATGATTAGACCCTGGTATGTATCACCCTGGTATGTATCACCCTGGTATGTATCACCCTGGTATGTATCACCCTGGTATGTATCACCCTGGTATGTATCACCCTGGTATCTATCACCCCGGTATGTATCTGCAGTAAAAATAAATAAGCACCACCAACTAAATGTTCCAGCTTTTCCAACCCCAGCACAAACCTTGACCGTGCAAATAATTAGCGGCCCTCAAAAAACTTGCATTTGGTTGGCAAAATTAAAGCGTAATAGAAACTCGACCCTCAGCTGCAGTGTCAACTTTTAGTCTGAGAATGTCCACTCTTGACAGAGCTCCAGATCAGTCATGCCCCCTTAGAGTTTCAATTAGCATCAAACAGTGACCCCAGACCTCAGCGTCTCATTAGGCTGTTTTGTTGTGCCCTCAGCTTTACATGGAACAATAAATGACTGTTCCCCAAACCCTGGAAATTTTTGGCGAAACTAGGGTCAAAGCAACTGCCGATTGGCTTAACCCATAATATGTGCCCTGACCTTTAAAAATACCCTACAACCCAACATACTGCAATTCATGTCATTTAACATTAAGGCACTAATGCATATATAACAAATAAATATAATATTTATGTGAAATTTAGGACATCACCAGAATATGAACACATACGTAATTCCCATATCCTATATATGCAGATTAAAGCGATACCGGTATAACTAGAAAATAATCAGACAAGAAATAGGGTGCATACATTTCTGCCCCTAAACCCATACAAATATTCTAAATATTCCAACACTCTGTCTCTATCTTGGATAATCATGGGGTTTTTTTAGAGTACAAATAAACATCTTCATACCTAGTTCTTCTTCAAATATACAAGAATAATGCATCCACTAACCCTCAGCTGGGATGAAACAATTATAAATCCTACCTTCTACCCAATATTAAACAAAAAAAATTAATGTCATTCACAACTACCCCATTCCCAGGTTAAACTCTGGGGTAGAATTCAAAATAAAAAAGAAGTCGTTATTCCCACTACAAAATTTGGCGTGGAAAATAGACCTAACCCGCTAAGAAAATACAAAAAATAAGAAACAACTTACAGGTTATGGCTTCAGCACTCGCCCCCAAAAACCTGGTTCCTTCTATACAAGGTATCACAGTAGGATTGGAAAATAGCTCTTATTTCCACAAAACTCAAACACAACATTGCCACCATATATCTGAACTTTTAGAAAATATAATTTTCGGCAACTTTGCAGTTGAGAAACGAAACTCTTCCTTTCTCCACAAAGTTATACTGATATCTGCCCTGACCTAAAATGATTACTCCCATTTTATACTAAGTAGATGTCATTTGCATATCCTCCACGTGAACATTCTCAACCTATTGAAAAGTTCCCGCCTCTCTAAAATAAGTTTGCATATCAGTAAACCCTACAAGCAATGCATACGGTTGAATGTACTAATACAGTCAGGGAGTCCTCAGTATAAAAGAGGCAAGATGAATCAAGGATTTTTTAGCACAAAAAATGACACTCAATGCAAATGGAACAGTAACTTCCAAGCCTTCAGTACTTGATGGTTAATTACTGTATAAAACATACACGAATAAGCTGAGCAGAAATAAACAACAGTTTAAAATTCCTCTCAGGTACAAATTTGTGATTGAACAAATTTTAATATTTTGGGACAGTAATCAGCATCAACAAATTGATTAATGCAATTCTTTGAAGCTGATAATTAATCAAAATTGTAACTATATATTTTTCCAAATGAAAATAAAAATTGTTGATACATGCCATCAATGAGTAATCGATTATATAAGAACTCCCTGGTTTTAAAATCGTTTACCAAGAAAAAGCCATTGGAACATGAGTGAACACTACTATCAAAATTCGACCAAATATTTCCTGAGAGTTCAGATATGGTGGCAATGTTGTGTTCGATTTTTATGAAAATGAGAGCTATTTTCCATTCCTATTGATAATGGCACCACGACAGCAGTAGTCAAATAGTGCCAGAGAGATAAGATTCCATTAGAGGTGGAAAGAGGAAGAGGAGGTGAGCATAGAATAGGTCCAAGGGAAAGGAGAGGTTTAGATGTTGTAGTAGTTAGATTCCATTAGATGTGGAAAGAGGAAGAGGAGGTGAGCTGGGAATAGGTCAGTAAGGAGAGGTTTAGATGTTGTAGTAGTTAAGATTCCATTAGAGGTGGAAAGAGAAAGAGGTGAGCTGGGAATAGATCAGTAGGGAAAGGAGAGGTTTAGATGTTGTAGCAGTTAGATTCCATTAGAGGTGGAAAGAAGAAGAGGAGGTGAGCTGGGAATAGGTCGGTAAGGAGAGGTTTAGATGTTGTAGTAGTTAAGATTCCATTAGAGGTGGAAAGAGAAAGAGGTGAGCTGGGAATAAATAGGTCAGTAGAAAAGTAGAGGTTTTTAATGCAGGAAGGAGAGGATTTATATGGAAGGCTAACCTAAATATTAACATGTATTGATAGGATGGCTTGCATCATTTGCGAATTAACTTTTATAACTAATAAACCATCTTTCTACATGACCAGAAGATATATTACATGTCCTAAAGGATGATCATTTTGACCATCTCAACCACATTTTCAGTGTGTTGCATTGTTGAAGATATCATTTCAACCACATTTTCAGTATGTTGCATTGTTTAAAGAGATCATCTTATCCACATTTTCAGTGTGTTGCATGTTTAGAGAGATCATCTTAACCACATTTTCAGTGTGTTGCATTGTTTAAAGATATCATTTCAACCATTTTCAGAATGTTGCATTGTTTAAAGAGATCATCCCAACCACATTTTCAGTGTGTTGCATTGTTTAAAGAGATCATCCCAACCACATTTTCAGTGTGTTGCATTGTTTAAAGAGATCATCCCAACCACATTTTCAGTGTGTTGCAAAGGTTTAAAGAGATCATCCCAACCACATTTTCAGTGTGTTGCATGTTTAAAGAGATCATCCCAACCACATTTTCAGTGTGTTGCATGTTTAAAGAGATCATCCCAACCACATTTTCAGTGTGTTGCATTGTTTAAAGATATCATCTCAACCACATTTTCAGTATGTTGCATTGTTTAAAGATATCATCTCAACCACATTTTCAGTATGTTGCATTGTTTAAAGATATCATTTCAACCACATTTTCAGTGTGTTGCATTGTTTAAAGAGATCATCCCAACCACATTTTCAGTGTGTTGCATTGTTTAAAGATATCATCTCAACCACATTTTCAGTATGTTGCATTGTTTAAAGATATCATTTCAACCACATTTTCAGAATGTTGCATTGTTTAAAGAGCTCATCCCAACCACATTTTCAGTGAGTTGCATGTTTAAAGAGATCATCCCAACTACATTTTCAGTGTGTTGCATTGTTTAAAGATATCATTTCAACCACATTTTCAGTGTGTTGCATTGTTTAAAGATATCATTTCAACCACATTTTCAGAATGTTGCATTGTTTAAAGAGATCATCCCAACCACATTTTCAGTGAGTTGCATGTTTAAAGAGGTCATCTCAACCACATTTTCAGTGTGTTGCATTGTTTAAAAAATCATCTCAACCACATTTTCAGTGTGTTGCATTGTTTAAAGAGATCATCTTAACCACATTTTCAGTGTGTTGCATTGTTTAAAGAGATCATCCCAACCACATTTTCAGTGTGTTGCATTGTTTAAAGAGATCATCCCAACCACATTTTCAGTGTGTTGCATGTTTAAAGAGATCATCCCAACCACATTTTCAGTGTGTTGCATGTTTAAACAGATCATCCCAACCACATTTTCAGTGTGTTGCATTGTTTAAAGAGATCATCCCAACCACATTTTCAGTGTGTTGCATTGTTTAAAGAGATCATCCCAACCACATTTTTAGTGTGTTGCATGTTTAAAGAGATCATCCCAACCACATTTTCAGTGTGTTGCATGTTTAAAGAGATCATCCCAACCACATTTTCAGTGTGTTGCATTGTTTAAAGATATCATCCCAACCACATTTTCAGTGTGTTGCATTGTTTAAAGAGATCATCCCAACCACATTTTCAGTGTGTTGCATGTTTAAAGAGATCATCCCAACCACATTTTCAGTGTGTTGCATTGTTTAAAGATATCATCTCAACCACATTTTCAGTGTGTTGCATTGTTTAAAGAGATCATCCCAACCACATTTTCAGTGTGTTGCAAAGGTTTAAAGAGATCATCCCAACCACATTTTCAGTGTGTTGCATTGTTTAAAGAGATCATCCCAACCACATTTTTAGTGTGTTGCATGTTTAAAGAGATCATCCCAACCACATTTTCAGTGTGTTGCATTGTTTAAAGATATCATCTCAACCACATTTCCAGTATATTGCATTGTTTAAAGATATCATTTCAACCACATTTTCAGAATGTTGCATTGTTTAAAGAGATCATCCCAACCACATTTTCAGTGTGTTGCATTGTTTAAAGAGATCATCTTAACCACATTTTCAGTATGTTGCATTGTTTAAAGAGATCATCCCAACCACATTTTAAGAATGTTGCATTGTTCAAAAAGATCATCTCAACCACATTTTCAGTATGTTGCATGTTTGAAGAGATCATCTCAACCACATTTTCAGTGTGTTCCATTGTTAAAGATATCATTTCTACCACATTTTCAGAATGTTGCATTCTTTAAAAAGCCACTGCAAAGGAGCTTATGTATCTACACATTTAAAGATATTCAAATGTATACGGACTAAGCTTGCACGGTTTTGCCCCGATGTGAAACCGGTTGCTTTACAAAACAAAAACTGGTTTTAAAGGATAAGTTTAGTGGTCAAGCACGTCCATCTTATAAGAAAGAGAACTTTAAGAGAAACAAAATGGTGAAGAAAGCATTCAAATATCTTGTACCGTTAAGTATAATCAAGTTTTAAAGCTCTGTTTTATTTGTGTAAAAATGACTGGTGTAGTAAGTCTACTATGGAAAGTTGGTGTCCCCATCCTCACATTATTAGCAATTGTTAATGTAATTTCTTTAAGAAAGTTTATTTAATTTTTTTAAATTATTTCCCCTTGAACTTTCTTCACGTGGTACATTATAAATACCCTTTCTAGCTTCTTTACAGTTTTACTATTTTTCTGATATATCCCAGGGTTTTTAAGCCACAAAATCGCACAACAAAATATGATAGAATACATAATGACTTGAGGAATCTGCAGCTATGACATCACAACTAGTCTGATTTCAGTCGTTTCTACAAAAATGATACAAAACTTTAAACTTTGATGTCTCCTTAACAGAAAAAGAATTTTGAATGGTTTCTGCACTATTTTGTTTCTTTTGAAACCCTCTTTCATATAACATAGGTTTGCTTAACCACTGAACTTATCCTTTAACCAAAGAACCGTTTTTTTACCAATAAAGTAAACAAGCTTTGAACATAATGTACATTACAGTAACAATAAGAATAACTGCACTGTCAGTATTATATGATCGCAGCTAAAGATGTTTGTATCACAGTATTTTCTTTAAATAATTTTGAAAATGATAACGGAGGTATTGATAAACTAGAATGGTAAATATCATCATGGTTCGCACGTCCATGCAAACTGACACCCATATCATATGACCCGGCCAATTGAAAAAATGGCATCTCACACTCAGTCCCCCATGGCATACCATGTCCCACATGGCATTCCACCCCATGTCCCACATGACATCCCATAGGCTCCATAAGAAGTCTTGTCCTAGCTATCACAGCCCCTGATTGAGCACAATATGTATGAAAGTCTGTCAGTCCATATAATAACTTATATGCAAATAGCCTGTTGAATAATAAAATAAAGGCGGAGTCAAATAATCATGCCTGAGATAGCTGTTGGTGTATAATCACACAGTATATATTCTATCCTATGTCCCGCATGGCCCCCATCCATGTCACACAATCTTGATATAATCTTGATATAATCTTAATATAATCTTGATATAATCTTGATGTAATCTTGATATAATTTTGATATAATCTTGATATAATCTTGATATAATCTTGATATAATCTTGATATAATCTTGATATAATCTTGATATAATCTTGATATAATCTTGATATAATCTTGATATAATCTTGATATAATCTTGATATAATCTTGATATAATCTTGATATAATCTTGATATAATCTTGATATAATCTTGATATAATCTTAATATGGTCTTGATATGGTCTTGATATAATTCTTTAAATTCTGTCCTTCAAATTGAGCTACTTGTGAATTTCAGAATGTCTTTTGTACTGTAGATACTGTACATGATGATTTGGGGTGTGACAAAGTTCCAGCAAATTTTGCCTGCAGTCCAATGCTATATTTCAGACAACATTGAAAGAGGAATAAAAAACAAAGGTTTTACAAAAGGTAATGAAGAATTCTTTGTCATTGATATCACACATTATTGTGCAATAGCAGCTAAAAATTAAAAATGCTGTAAATTAGTTAATTTTCGACCAATTTTAAAGGAATATATTGCTGTTTTGATGGTTTAGATCATACTTTAAAACCAATTGATAGTAAACTTATGTTCCCTCTAGAAGTCTAAAGTCCTTTAATGTATTTTTCTTTAAGTTTCATTTCTTTTTTCACTATTTAAATTATTTTTCGTCAAACTTTCTTCAGATGGTACATTTATATCATAAATACCCTCCTAGATTCAGTTTTAGTACTTTCTTGACATATCCCACAGTTCTTAAGCCACAAAATATGGCAGGACAAAGTATGATAGAATGTAAAGACTTTGAGGAATCTGAGGCTATGATATCACAACCAGTCTGAAATTAGTGTTTCTAAACAAATGATACCAAACTTTAAGCTTCGATATGTCCTTAAAAGAATAAGATTCTTTAAATTTCTGTCCTATTGAAAATTTCAGTTAGTGAAATAAACACTTCGCCCAATGTAATGGTGCAATATCACACATTCGGCTGTTACCAATCGATTGCACATCTAAAGAGGTTTAAGCATAATCTAATGAATAAGATATCAAACTACAACTTTCGGAAGGACAGTATGCTCGACTATTCAAAGCTAGTATAGAGAATGGGCTTATAGAGGGAAGTATATACGGAAATAGGGTAGCAGGGGCAGATGATTTTAAATTACTTGAGCTTTAAAAGATACACTTACAATTTCATTTGCATTACAATCTGCAAAATATCTTTGAGTTTTCCCATATATTTTATGACAAAAAGCTCAAGGTTACCTCACCCAGAAACTCAGAAAACAGGTAAAACCTACCCCTAATTTATAATTCTTTAGAAGAGAGAATACTTTTATTTGCTTCTTTATTCATGACAAAACAAACATTTTGAAACTGAACTGAACAAAATATCTCCTGATTTTATCATTTCAAACTTGCCTGTAAAGCGCCGGTAAAGCCGTCAGTAAATTGCCGGTAACGCGCTGAAAAAACTCGCCGGTGTCAAACTGCTTGCATCGTACTGTAGTATACAGCTGTCAAGCAAGCATGTACAGTAAGCTAGTAGACAGCTGCCAAGCAAGCCTGTATCTAGTATACAGCTGCCAAGCAAGCCTGTATCTAGTATACAGCTGCCAAGCAAGCCTGTACAGTAAGCTAGTAGACAGCTGCCAAGCAAGCCTGTATCTAGCATACAGCTGCCAAGCAAGCATGTACAGTAAGCTAGTAGACAGCTGCCAAGCAAGCCTGTATCTAGTACACAGCTGCCAAGCAAGCCTGTAGCTAGTAGACAGCTGCCAAGCAAGCCTGTATCTAGTATACAGCTGCCAAGCAAGCCTGTAGCTAGTAGACAGCTGCCAAGCAAGCCTGTATCTAGTATACAGCTGCCAAGCAAGCATGTACAGTAAGCTAGTAGACAGCTGCCAAGTAAGCCTGTATCTAGTATACAGCTGCCAAGCAAGCCTGTATCTAGTATACAGCTGCCAAGCAAGCATGTACAGTAAGCTAGTAGACAGCTGCCAAGCAAGCCTGTATCTAGTATACAGCTGCCAAGCAAGCCTGTAGCTAGTAAGTGCAGTTAGTTATTTGAAAGAGAATTAGTTTTTTATATGAAAGGGCTGTTTACTACACACTGTATGTCCAAAAACAAAAAATATAGCTTTCAGTTGGTTTGGGGTAGGTGCATTCCTTGTAACTCTGTGTAAGAGAATATTCATTCATAGAACTAGGGCTCATTCTGTGGTGTATATTGAATACTCTTAGGTACAAAATGCAAACTGCTTTGCGAGTTCACAAACATTGCCCTCCTTTGGACCACAGGAAACTACTTGAAGCCTTCATTTATATGCATATAACTACATCTCCAAGACAACTATTGCAAACAGATCAAAAATAAATAAAGTGACAATCTCTTCAATAACCTACAATCATATATGTATATGATACAGGCACTTCTTAACCACATATAATTTACTTTATTGATTCCTTCAGCTTGTAAAATCTAGCAATTGCCACAATCAATATACATTTCCAGTCATTTTACCAAATTAATCTCGGAATTTCCTCCTAGAATGATGATCTCCCACCTCATTTGGAAATCAAAGGAGTGACAGTACAAAAATACAGACACCCACTGATTGCAGGGCTTATACATCTACAACAGAGTTGTTACACAATGGGTCACATGATGGGTGGGGCTTATACATCTACAACAGAGCTGTTACACAATGGGTCACATGATGGGTGCAGCTTTTACATTTACAACAGAGTTGTTACACAATGGGTCACATGATGGGTGCAGTTATACATCTACAACAGAGTTGTTACACAATGGGTCACATGATGGGTGCAGCTTATACATCTACAACAGAGTTGTCACACAATGGGTCACATGATGGGTGCAGCTTATACATCTACAACAGAGTTGTTACACAATGGGTCACATGATGGGTGCAGCTCACATATCTACAACAGAGTTATTACACAATGGGTCACATGATGGGTGCAGCTTATACATCTACAACAGAGTTGTTACACAATGGGTCACATGATGGGTGCAGCTTATACATCTACAACAGAGTTGTTACACAATGGGTCACATGATGGGTGCAGCTTATACATCTACAACAGAGTTGTTACACAATGGGTCACATGATAGGTGGGGCTTATACATCTACAACAGAGTTGTTACACAATGGGTCACATGATGGGTGGGGCTTATACATCTACAACAGAGCTGTTACACAATGGGTCACATGATGGGTGCAGCTTTTACATTTACAACAGAGTTGTTACACAATGGGTCACATGATGGGTGCAGTTATACATCTACAACAGAGTTGTTACACAATGGGTCACATGATGGGTGCAGCTTATACATCTACAACAGAGTTGTCACACAATGGGTCACATGATGGGTGCAGCTTATACATCTACAACAGAGTTGTTACACAATGGTTATTACACAATGGGTCACATGATGGGTGCAGATACATCTACAACAGAGTTGTTACACAATGGGTCACATGATGGGTGCAGCTTATACATCTACAACAGAGTTGTTACACAATGGGTCACATGATGGGTGCAGCTTATACATCTACAACAGAGTTGTTACACAATGGGTCACATGATAGGTGGGGCTTATACATCTACAACAGAGTTGTTACACAATGGGTCACATGATGGGTGCAGCTTATACATCTACAACAGAGTTGTTACACAATGGGTCACATGATGGGTGCAGCTTATACATCTACAACATAGTTGTTACACAATGGGTCACATGATGGGTGCAGCTTATACATCTACAACAGAGTTGTTACACAATGGGTCACATGATGGGTGCAGCTTCTACAACAGAGTTGTTACACATGGGTGCAGCTTATACATCTACAACAGAGTTGTTACACAATGGGTCACATGATGGGTGCAGCTTATACATCTACAACAGAGTTGTTACACGATGGGTCACATGATGGGTGGGGCTTATACATCTACAACAGAGTTGTTACACAATGGGTCACATGATGGGTGGGGCTTATACATCTACAACAGAGTTGTTACACAATGGGTCACATGATGGGTGGGGCTTATACATCTACAACAGAGTTGTTACACAATGGGTCACATGATGGGTGCATTACCCAATCATTTTCTCTTCTACATGTGGGGGCAAAAGTATTCAAACTGAATCAAATTTTATCATTCTTGTAAAAATAAAATTCTTGATTCTAATTAAAATTTGGTACAGAAAAAAACCCAAGCAAATTCATTATGCTATTAATTCTTGTTCCTTTTCACACATTTTAGGCCAATTTTAATTGCCCATATGCATCCACCAATTTGTCTCCAATTTCCAAATATTTGGAGGATTTGAAGGGGAGAGGGGGGAATGGGGTAAAGGGAATGATGGAATAAAGTATCATCCTATTTTAAGGTTCAACTGATGGCGCAAAAGAAATTTGACACAGACAGTGATGTGCCACAAGGCATTATTTGATGACACACGTCACTGAGACCAGAGAGGTTATAACAAGTAAATAATGCAACAGAAAAACGAAACTACAAACTTCTACCGCAGCTACCATTCAATCTTCAAAACAACACAACTGTATCTTTGGGGATTGTTTTTGCACTTTCTGTATAAAAATATCTTGGGGAAAATAAGTCTTTTAAACTTGAAATGCCAAGTTTTTACCTACCTTTCAAAAGTGCCAATGGCACTAATTCTGTATTTGTGACATTGCGATACTTAGATGAGCCTTGCGATTTTTTCTGCTTTCCTTTCCTCAATGATTTTTTGTAAAATGGATCAATTTTGTCCACGACTGGCCCAGATGACATGTTGTAAAAGCTCTACTGATAACAACTGTGGAAAAAATAGAAAGACAATATATGAAGATTACTGTGATGGATATGACGAATGTCAATTCAAGCAATGTCCAGGGCGGGATCAAAAATGTTTAAAGATTTCAGTGTCCACCTGCAAATCAT
Organism: Chiridota heheva; assembly: GCA_020152595.1. Classification (NCBI taxonomy): domain Eukaryota; kingdom Metazoa; phylum Echinodermata; class Holothuroidea; order Apodida; family Chiridotidae; genus Chiridota; species Chiridota heheva. The sequence goes on along the minus strand of JAIGNY010000110.1, from coordinate 2,224,995 downwards.
CACATGTAGTTGTCTGGTTCATGTAGGTATATAGTATTTCCCTTAATAAGTATATAGAATTTCCCTTAATAAGTATGTAGTATTTCCCTTAATAAGTATATAGTATTTCCCTTAATAAGTATATAGTATTTCCCTTAATAAGTATATAGTATTTCCCCTAATAAGTATATAGGATTTCCCTCAATAAGTATGTAGTATTTCCCTTAATAAGTATATAGTATTTCCCTTAATAAGTATATAGTATTTCCCTTAATAAATATATAGTATTTCTCTAATAAGTATATAGTATTTCCCTTAATAAGTATATAGTATTTCCCTTAATAAGTATATTGTATTTCCCTTAATAAGTATATAGTATTTCCCTTAATAAGTATATAGTATTTCCCTTAATAGGTATATAGTATTTCCCTTAATAAGTATATAGTATTTCCCTTAATAAGTATATAGTATTTCCCTTAATAAGTATATAGTATTTCCCTTCAAAAGTATATAGTATTTCCTTCAAAAGTATATAGTATTTCCCTTAATAAGTGTATAGTATTTTCCTTAAAAAAAATGTTCACACCTGAAAGATTCTGCATTTTTTTATGTGTGTGTCAAATATTAAAAAGTACCAAACATTTGGTCACAACCATTGAGAGGACCAAACCTTTAACCCTTACTCTACTACGGCTTTGAAAAATTAGAACTCAGTTTTCGTAACTTCTTTTTCATATGCATTTTTGACAACCTCCCTTTCATTTTCTTTCATAACAAATTTGGTTGGTATGGAAGCTAAGATATTTATCTTTTGAGTAATGAAAGCCAAATTAGGAAATATTGGACAAAAATATGCAAATGAAACAATTATTGGCTAACTTTGGTCAACAAATAAAAGGTCAATCTTTGCACAAGTCTAACTTCTTGTCAATATTGAAAACAGAGATTTGTGTTACATATTTATATTCTTTATAAGATTTATTTTCCATTGATACTAATCTATAATTTTTAGAAAGTTAGGAAAGATGAAAAAACACCAAAAATGATATTAGGTAAATGACCCCTGAAAACTGCAGCAGAAAAATTAAAACTTAAGTCTCGGTGAGACTCAAACCTGGTGCGCTTGTGTATATCCACTACACTACATGATGATTGAAATTGCTGTGGTGAAATTTAATTATTATAGGAAAGGGTCCAAATAGGGGTATGCCTTTATTTATATATCAAATGAAAGGAAATTGCAAGCACTTTCGAACGGCGGCTCAACGCAGCATATGCGATGTATGGTTTTGGTACATTTTTCGAAGAAAAAGAAGAGGTCAAAAATGGCAGAAATTCACGAAATTTTGAAGAAATTTCTCCAGAACAAAAAGATTGCAGGTAGAGCTTATAAAAATTAGACCAGAAATCAATAATATAATGTCTTAGGATTTGCCTATTTGATTTTGAAGCAAAATGTGATCTTGAAATTATTGTAACACTTTTAAGGGAAAAAAAAAACATTTTTTGTCAATTTTTTAGCAATTCTTGAGTTTTACCTACTTTTAAGCTACTTTTTCTCAAAATTCTGTAAAGTTACATTTTGTGAAAGAAATATTTGAATACTTTAGAATGATACCAAGATTACTCTTATAGGACTTTGATAAAGTCTTAATTTTATTTTTAGAAAAAAATTGTTTGAAAATGGCGATAATATCGCCACATAGTAGAGCAAGGGTTCAAACTTCAAAATTTCAGGGACAAAAATGAGAGGAAGGCTGCAGAGACAGTTGTAGGGCCTCTGATATAAACTAAGAATGCAGGCCAAATGGAAGAGAGCAAACTGACAATGTCATTCCAAGTAACACAATTTTTTTTGCTATTTTTCACAAAATCTGAGGCGGGGGGTGGGGTGGGGGGAACATGTCACATCTAATGACCTCTTCCATTTCTTAAAACATAACATCTTTTCTCAGGAGTAATCCAGACAATCAAATGTTCTCATGTGTCGCTCATCCTTCAGGCATATACAGTAACCAACAGTTTCTAGATTTCAAAGATGGCAGACGTGAAGGCAAACTATGATTCACTTCTCCCCTTTAAATTGGAAACATTATCAGTCTGTCATGAGGCTATCATAGACATTAATAACCACTACATTGAATGTACCAATGTGGTTACTCAAAGCAGGATTTGCTCCAAGTGTACTGCTATGCATTATTAATACTGTACTTTATAGAATAATCTATGTTACAATTTCATAAACACAAAGGTTAATCACATAAAATAAACCAATGTAACAAACAATGCAAACCCATGACAAAGCATACTGAGCTTGTCAATGTACTTGACAGCATACTGAGCTTGTCAATGTACTTGACAGCATACTGAGCTTGTCAATGTACTTGACAGCATACTGAGCTTGTCAATGTACTTGACAGCATACTGAGCTTGTCAATGTACTTGACAGCATACTGAGCTTGTCAATGTACTTGACAGCATACTGAGCTTGTCAATGTACTTGACAGCATACTGAGCTTGTCAATGTACTTGACAGCATACTGAGCTTGTCAATGTACTTGACAGCATACTGAGCTTGTCATTGTACTTGACAGTATACTGAGCTTGTCAATGTACTTGACAGCATACTGAGCTTGTCAATGTACTTGACAGGTTTTGAAGAAACCTTTTTCAACCATGTTGAATTCCTCTGTAATCATCCTTAAAGAAATGCATTTTATAATACGCTTGAATAAATGTAGTTCAATCCAAAGTGAAGAATAACAAGAGATGTCTCAATGTATTCCCTCTTCCTGCTTTTATCATTATATATGCTAAGCATAATGAATTCCTAAACACTTAAGGGGAATAACTGCTGTTCATGAATTTCAAATTTTGTTTCAATGAAAATGCAAAATAAGACCTTAGGCTGCCTAAAATGTAGGCATCAGTTTATGCTTGTCGTCTGATCTTATCACATCAGCAATGCAAGTTAGGGGCATGAAACAAAATGGTGAAACCCAATTCAATGAAAATCTTTCCCTCAAACTCGCTTCTGGCTAAAATGTTATACAACAAGAGATTATGCCGTTATAACTGTAGATGTATAACATATTACACAGTACCTTAAAATATTATCAAATGATTGGAATACTGTTTACACAAAACAACGTCAATATATATATATATATATAACTAGAGAGCTTACATACTGCATAAAATACTGTCTGTTTATTTCCATACGCTAGTTTCCTCAGAATAAAATAGGTAAAATAAATTAATGGGAAGTCTCCATCCTCTATTTTCAATTCCTACTGACATCATGAATACATCACACACAAAACAGTTAAAATGAGAGAGCAGACATTGATTATCAATACACCAGAAGTTGATGCAAGCTCACAATTCAACGTTCACTGTCACCATGTTGAGAGACAAACAAACAAGATTCACAATCCAACCAAACTTGAATGCGTATAACACACAATGCATATAACACACAATGCATATCATCACACAAATGTCATCATTATGCTCCAATGAAACAGTATTTTCATGCAATTCTAAATATCAAATAAAGAAGACTGTCCCTCCAGGAAGACAAACGCAGCGTCACTCATCAGCCTAAGTTATTCCAGGTGTATTCTGATCAAAAACTGTGAGATGCAAAAAGTAAATATCACTTAGAGATGAGGGACAAAGACAGTTTTAAAGGTTATATAAAGAACAAGCAAAGTGTATGTCATTCAGTTGACATAATAGGAGACAATGGTGTCAACATACTGTAGATAATGGGAATACAGGGAGCATTAAATCAGGGCCTGATTAAAATTAGGGCCTGATTAAAATCAGGGCCTAATTAAAATCAGGGCTGGATTAAAATCAGCGCCTGATTAAAATCAGGGCCTGATTATAATCAGAGCCTGATTAAAATCAGGGCCTGATTAAAATCAGGGCCTGATTAAAATCAGGGCCTGATTAAAATCAGGGCCTGATTAAAATCAGGGCCTGATTAAAATCAGGGCCTGATTAAAATCAGGGCCTGATTAAAATCAGGGATATGTAACATATCTCTGATTAAAATCAGAGATATGTAAGATACCCCTGATTAAATCAGGGATATGTAAGATACCCTGATTAAATCAGGGATATGTAAGATATCCCTGATTAAATCAGAGATATGTAACATATCCCTGATTAAAATCAGGGATATGTACAGTTACTGTACATATCCGTGATTAAATGTCTCCTATGTACACTGTTCAAAAGCATCAAATGCTGAGTAAAATAGTTGTCAAATGTTACGGTTGATCAAAGTTCTAATAATTTTTTCAATTATGCAAAGTTCATGTCAGAATTTGACATAATTTATCAAATTTGAAGACTCAAATTCTGTGAGTGATTACTTCTGGAATATCTGACCAATCAAATGTTGTTGATGATAGAACATGTAGATGTCATCCAGGTCCACCACAGATAATAATAGAAGAAGAATACACAAAGAAGCAAACTTCATAGTAAGGAAAACATGGCTGAAGAAATCAAACACAGGGGCCCACACATGAGAAGCTATAGATATACTATACAATTCACAAAGCTCAAAACCATTCATTCCAAATATTTGGTTTTAAATTTAGCGAATGTTGCCTGTATTCATCTGTAGAAAAGAGCCCTATGGTACATGAAACAAGATCAATATTGTTACATACTCTTCAGCATGCATGTACCATCCGTCACAGTCTAATAATGAAAACACAAAAACAAATTCTGAAAAACAAATTATCAAATAAATCAGAAACCTCAAGAGGGATAAAGCTTATCAGGCAGGACAAGGTCAAAAGGTTACGTAAATAGAAATATCAAATTGCTAATCAATTTGATGTATTTCACTTCCTATAGCAAGGTCATTCTTTCCTGTATTACTATATGCAGTGCATACAGCAACGTGTGTAGAGCATACAGTAATACAGGAAAGTATGCACATACATACAGTAATACAGGCAAGCATGCACGTGCATACAGTAATACAGCAAAGTATGTACATAAAATACAGTAATACAGAAAAGTATACACTTCTGGCAAAGTACACTGTGGATTGCTATTCTTTCTAGTATAACTTTACGAGCTTATGGTGAAAAGATCATTAGAAATATTTGGCATTTTCCCTGTACTTCTTACTGTACAGTATGTGTCTATCGTAAAATACTGTTTCAAAATCATACATCCAGGCTTAACGTTTATACCAAAGTGCAGATCAAAATGAAGTTAAAGGAAAGATATCGTCCCATAAATACATTTAGAAATGAATGTCGCCATGCTAGTAACGTCACTTCCAGTTTTCCTTATTGATTTGATTGCAAGAATTTTGTGATGTTATCGTCGACACTTGTAACAGGCCCCTATATTTGGTTCGCGCGGATGTGTGATCGATAACATCACCTCCATATTTCTTGCAATCAATAGCTAAAATTGACAACCAAAGGTGTTGTTACCAGCATGAAGGCATTCAAGCATGCTATAGATAATATAAATAAAAGGTTATTCTGTTCAGCTCTGAATCATAACATTAAAGGCTGTGCCACACCGAACGCGACGCAGCGAGGGTTTTTGAAACAAAATTGAATCAAACAAAGGAAAAGAAACATTTTGATCAAACAAGAGAAAATCGAAACGTATGGCATGATCGTATGGCATCGTCATCGTATGGCATCGTCATCGTATGGCATCGTCATCGTATGGCATCGTCATCGTATGGCATCGTCATCGCATGGCTATTCAGATGATAACTGAAAATTGATTGAAAGGGCGTTTCTACACTCATTAAAGCAAAATTCACGTCGCGACAGAAAATCGCGCCCCACTAAAGCGAATTCTCTACAGTTTGAAGAAAAAGCATTTCTAGCAAATTTTCGAGTATCATCAGAAAGCCTCAATTGTAAACGTTATCGTGTGTAAGCAAAAAGTCAAAGCATCTTATAACATTTGTTTCCTGTATAATTATCTAAATATCGCTCGCGGCGTCACGTTCGGTGTGTTACGGCCTTAACACTTTCACAGATGTGTGTGATGTATGATATGTAACATCACAGCCTCACATCCCTCAGAACTCCTTTTTGTATTATTTGTTGACATATCATGTGACTTACACAGTATGTCAATCACTGAATACATACATGTCATGTGACTTATACAGTATGTCAATCACTGAATACATACATGTCATGTGACTTATACAGTATGTCAATCACTGAATACATACTAACATGTGATTTATACAGTATGTCAATCACTGAATACATACATATCATGTGACTTATACAGTATGTCAATCACTGAATACATACTAACATGTGACTTTATACAGTATGTCAATCACTGAATACATACATATCATGTGACTTATACAGTATGTCAATCACTGAATACATACATATCATGTGACTTATACAGTATGTCAATCACTGAATACATACATATCATGTGACTTATACAGTATGTCAATCACTGAATACATACTAACATGTGACTTATACAGTATGTCAATCACTGAATACATACATATCATGTGACTTATACAGTATGTCAATCACTGAATACATACATATCATGTGACTTATACAGTATGTCAATCACTGAATACATACATATCATGTGACTTATACAGTATGTCAATCACTGAATACATACATATCATGTGACTTATACAGTATGTCAATCACTGACTACATACTAACATGTGATTTATACAGTATGTCAATCACTGAATACATACTAACATGTGACTTATACAGTATGTCAATCACTGAACACATACATATCATGTGACTTATACAGTATGTCAATCACTGAATACATACATATCATGCGACTTATACAGTATGTCAATCACTGAATACATACATATCATGTGACTTATACAGTATGTCAATCACTGAATACATACATGTCATGTGACTTATACAGTATGTCAATCACTGAATACATACATATCATGTGACTTATACAGTACAGTATGTCAATCACTGAATACATACATATCATGTGACTTATACAGTATGTCAATCACTGAATACATACATATCTTGTGACTTATACAGTATGTCAATCACTGAATACATACTAACATGTGATTTATACAGTATGTCAATCACTGAATACATACATATCATGTGACTTATACAGTATGTCAATCACTGAATACATACATATCATGTGACTTATACAGTATGTCAATCACTGAATACATACATATCATGTGACTTATACAGTATGTCAATCACTGAATACATACATATCATGTGACTTATACAGTATGTCAATCACTGAATACATACATATCATGTGACTTATACAGTATGTCAATCACTGAATACATACTAACATGTGACTTATACAGTATGTCAATCACTGAATACATACATATCATGCGACTTATACAGTATGTCAATCACTGAATACATACATATCATGTGACTTATACAGTATGTCAATCACTGAATACATACATATCATGTGACTTATACAGTATGTCAATCACTGAATACATACATATCATGTGACTTATACAGTATGTCAATCACTGACTACATACTAACATGTGATTTATACAGTATGTCAATCACTGAATACATACTAACATGTGACTTATACAGTATGTCAATCACTGAACACATACATATCATGTGACTTATACAGTATGTCAATCACTGAATACATACATATCATGCGACTTATACAGTATGTCAATCACTGAATACATACATATCATGCGACTTATACAGTATGTCAATCACTGAATACATACATGTCATGTGACTTATACAGTATGTCAATCACTGAATACATACATATCATGTGACTTATACAGTACAGTATGTCAATCACTGAATACATACATATCATGTGACTTATACAGTATGTCAATCACTGAATACATACATATCTTGTGACTTATACAGTATGTCAATCACTGAATACATACTAACATGTGATTTATACAGTATGTCAATCACTGAATACATACATATCATGTGACTTATACAGTATGTCAATCACTGAATACATACATATCATGTGACTTATACAGTATGTCAATCACTGAATACATACATATCATGTGACTTATACAGTATGTCAATCACTGAATACATACATATCATGTGACTTATACAGTATGTCAATCACTGAATACATACATGTCATGTGACTTATACAGTATGTCAATCACTGAATACATACATATCATGTGACTTATACAGTATGTCAATCACTGAATACATACATATCATGTGACTTATACAGTATGTCAATCACTGAATACATACATATCTTGTGACTTATACAGTATGTCAATCACTGAATACATACTAACATGTGATTTATACAGTATGTCAATCACTGAATACATACATATCATGTGACTTATACAGTATGTCAATCACTGAATACATACATATCATGTGACTTATACAGTATGTCAATCACTGAATACATACATATCATGTGACTTATACAGTATGTCAATCACTGAATACATACATGTCATGTGACTTATACAGTATGTCAATCACTGAATACATACATATCATGTGACTTATACAGTATGTCAATCACTGAATACATACATATCATGTGACCTATACAGTATGTCAATCACTGAATACATACATTAAAAGAACAGTTCAGGAATAGAACGGTCTAGTGAATAATCTGATCTGTCATCTACATCTCAAAAAAATTTGACTTGACAATATTTTGATCAGTAAAGAAATCTTGTTATCATTTCATACAAGGTTGTGATTTTAAGAAGACTCTACACCAGTCGTTTGCTTTGTGACATCACCAGAACAGGACAAGGTATCAAAGTAGCTTAAACTGTTTGACTTTTTGTACTTTATCATATTAGAAACTTGTGTTACTTTTCAACTAATCCCCGACTTTTGTTCCTTATCATACTACAAACTTGTATTACTGCTCAACTAATCCTTGACTTTTTGTTCTTTATCATACTACAAACTTGTGTTACTTCTTAACTAATCCTTGACTTTTTGTCCTTAATACTAGAAACTTACAAGTGTTACTTCTCAACTAATCCTTTAAATTAATTATGTTCTTGTTTGAACTACACTGATTGAACAAATCCTTCTCTTCCTTCCACAGCTCTAAAACATGTTTTCTTTTGTTAATGATGAAAATATTCTCTTATATTTCTTTATGATAAATCCTGGCTTTCGTTGATGTATATGCCTGATAGCTTCTGTGTGTCTGTGTTGATGGCACCTGCTATCACTGACTATGTAAGTCATTAACGTCACTCATTTTCTGACAGATGGAGATGAATTGTAACCAGCAGATATGATATATGCATCACATGGGTTTTAAGAGAAATTAACCTGGCACCTTGAATAGCAAGGCTGAAAGAATGTTGTTATAGATGAATTAGTCTGAAGAGAAGTGATTAATACTGTGGTACATTTTCTGTACCAGAAATTGACAAGTTCTCATTTAACAATAATGATATAGTATATATGCATCTATTCTTGTCAGCTTTTCATTGTTAACTGTATACATTATAAACCTACAAATGAAACATTTAAATAAATAATAAATATATTGAGAGTTCCTAGTGCAAGAAATCTTAAGTTTTAAAACTTTTGCTTGATCACACAAACTGTTATCTTAGTATCAGTGGGCATGCTGATAAACTTGTTGCTTCAATTTGATCATTTACCAATTCCCATTGCATTGTTATTAATGTCTTGAACATGTATGTATGTTTCCTCAAAAAAGCTTTATGCATACAGCAATTAGACATTTATGCATACAGCAGTTAGACATTTATGCATACAGCAATTAAACATTTATGCACACAGCAGTTTCACATTTATGCATACAGCAGTTATGCATACAGCAGTTAGACATTTATGCATACAGCAGTTAGACATTTATGCATACAGCAGTTAGACATTTATGCATATAGCAGTTAGACAATTATGCATACAGCAGTTAGACATTTATGCATACAGCAGTTAGACATTTATGCATACAGCGGTCAGACATTTATGCATACAGCAGTTAGACATTTATGCATATAGCAGTTTGACATTTATGCATACAGCAGTTAGACATCTATGCATATAGCAGTCAGACATTTATGCATACAGCAGTTAGACATTTATGCATACAGCATTAGACATTTATGCATACAGCAGTCAGAAATTTATGCATACAGCAGTCAGACATTTCGGCATACAGCAGTTAGACATTTATGCATACAGCAGTCAGACATTTATGCATACAGCAGTTAGACATTTATGCATACAGCAGTCAGACATTTATGCATACAGCAGTTAGACATTTATGCATACAGCAGTTAGACATTTATGCATACAGCAGTTAGACATTTATGCATACAGCAGTTAGACATTTATGCATACAGCAGTTAGACATGTATGCACACAGCAGTTAGACATTTATGCATATAGCAATTAGACATTTATGCATATAGCAGTCAGACATTTATGCATACAGCAGTTAGACATTTATGCATACAGCAGTTAGACATTTATGCATACAGCAGTTAGACATTTCAAATACAGCAGTTAGACATGTATGCATACAGCAGTTAGACATTTATGCATACAGCAGTTAGACATTTATGCATATAGCAGTTAGACATTAATGCATACAGCAGTTAGACATTTATGCATACAGCAGTAAGACATTTATGCATACAACAGTTAGACATTTATGCATACAGCAGTAAGACATTTATGCATACAGCAGTCAGACATTTTTGCATACAGCAGTTACAGCACTTAGACATTTATGCATACAGCAGTTAGACATTTATGCATATAGCAGTTAGACATTTGGTGAAATGCGTGAACTCTCATCAAGAGCCAAGTGGTTGGGTTATACCGTGTCAATGACCATAACATTAACATTCAAGTACTTAAATTTGGCAGTAGAAGCGGACAGCAATTTGCACTTCAAGAATTCCAAGATATTTCAAACAGCTTTCACTTTTACCCAACGCTCATGACTTGGTTAAGTTGATTACCCTTTGCTTTCAACACAAATGTATATGTACTGTATGTGGTATTTTTGGTTGCTTATAAAATACACTTCAGGAGTCTGTAATGTATAACAAATGCATAATATATTATGTTCCAAATAAAAAAAAAATCCAAAATGCGAAAAGCCGCTCGGAAATCATCAGATACTTCTTTGATATCAATATTTTTAGAGTTCAAGTAAAACAGGTATTAGAAGTTATAATAAACAAAATATTAACTTCCATATACAGTACTGTGACTACAGCCCTACAGCACATAACAATAACATGGGACAAAATTCCCCCAGTTCTTAAGTCTGTACAGTATTTTCTTCTTTTTCCCATAAAGCTTTTTGAAGGCAGGTACCTCATTTGTTTTCAAATCTATTCAAAACCACACAAACAGCATAAATATCCTACAAAATTAGGATTAAATTGTTTGTTCTTTATTTTCAGGTCAAAATTAGCAAAATTGCATCAAATTTGTGATGAAATGACTTTCTAAAGCAAATGTGTTGTTTTTTTTATCAACTGCCAAAATCCTTTACAGTCAATTCTGAAGAGATTTTGGATTTTTAAAGTAAATAATGAGATCCAGTGGAGGGTCTGGTGAATGTGGATTGAGTTCACATCAATAAACAAAAAATTTGTTTAAAAAGGCTTTTCAACCAAATGATCAGTCCCAAAGGGCCATTTCCGTAGTCTGTCCCATATGACACAGACTGCGGAATGGCCCTAGCAGATCTCTAGTAGACTCTAGGGGTCCCAGGGGTCTGCTAGGGGGTACAGTGAATATTTGTTTGACGGCTTCACATAATTGCATAATTTTGCGAGTCCTGTTAATTCAAAGTTATAAAATAATTTTCAATAGATGAGCTACCTCCGTAGATTTAGATTTCTTAGGTAATGGTACATGTATGTACGTGTAAAGGAAGAAGCTATTATGCTTCTAAATCTATTTAAAATCATAATAGTAACTAACAACGAATTTCATCAAAATCAGTTGAAGATTGACCATTCTACAGTACCACTCACGTAGAACTACCGCATACTCTTGTATGCTCATAAATATACTTAAGTCTACTTTTGTTTACTTTGTATGCTACAGTATGCATTTTGTGTACGATTTTGTATAGTTTTTAATCCAAGATTATATGTGAGATTATACGCAACCTCGTGTGCATGAATGGGGATTATATACGTATACAAACGTATAAGAAGTTCATATGAATAGGGATTATACTCATAGAGAAACGTTGATTTTTATATAAGCTTCTTAAGTTCTCCACACTTATTGATTGTTTGAGAATTAACAGGAAATCTGTACACAATTTGTAGTGATGGTTTGGTATCACTAACATGTAGGCTACAGTACCGTGTACGTACAATAACCAGCTAAATATGTTGACAAATACTTAGACTTAGTTCACTCCTAAGTCAACATTAGCCAAAATTTCTACACTATTTCAGCCTATAAAATGTTAACAACAGCATTAGAAAGTCGGGAGGATAAAACTGGCCTACGTTATATAACATACCGTTACACTAGGAGTGTTATTAGGTCTACTATTACTATCACGCCTATACTAACTACTCCGCCTACATCGTTCCAATTTCTCGCATGGAACTATGTGATGGCTGCATGCATTTCTTTGAAAAAACATATCCAAAAGGCCACTTATATGTAAGGACAATTCCTTCTCAAGCAACTAAGGAATATAAGCCACAATAATAATGACAATGTACTGATGTTCTGACCCGTATCGAACAGAAATGCAAAATAAAAACAAGTTCAGGTACCTTAATACTTCTTGCTTAGTCTTTTTCCTGAACCCCCCTCACCCCCAAAAAAAAATGTTGGTTTATCTTGTATCCCACGGAAATCTAACATTTCTTTTCTTTTTCTTTCGTTTATAGGAAATAAGCATACTTAATCTTCGTATTGTGTTTTTGACTTGACTGTGAATAGCATGTTTGTTTTTTGCCTTCAATTTTTCTGTAATGAGTTTCTTTACGATTTCTTGATTTTTTCCATTACATTTCATACTGTCAAAAGAATCACAAATAAATATCCATGACAAATCTCATGTTTTTCATTTGCTTGTTACTTTGTGTTATATCGTATATTTTAGACTGTTGTGTTAATTTATATCCCTTGGGTATTTAATTATTAATTTTTTTTTTTAAAAGAAAGTTGTATTTTTTTTCTGCATGATTTCTTAATTTGTTTTGGTTAATTTCCTCTACATTTCATACTGCAGTAAGAAAAATAAGGGAGGATTTTTTGGAAAGAAATGGCCAGTGATTTAGCCCTGGGAAAAATCCTCTCCCTTCCATATCTGCCCCACTATCAACAGGCCCAGAAGAAAACAAGTAGGCCTACTATAGCGCCCACAGATGTAAAAATGCAAGGACATGGGCAAACGTCCACCATGGGCCACCGTAAAAGATTTAATTGCCTCCGTATGAGTTTGAGAATGCTGATTCACATGTCATGGACTTAAAATATTATTCTTGTATAGTGTTAGAGGTGGTGTATTTATGTTTGTGTGATATTTCTTTTGTCTATATACAAAGAAAATTACAGTACACCATTGATTGTTTTTGGAAACAGAAAGGTCATTCAATTTTTTTTGTTTTAGTAAGGAGTCTTTTAAGTGACATAATCTCTGTACTTTTCTCCATTTTTGCCAAAAGAATGTCATAATGGCCAGTAATATAGTCTCGGAAAATCCTCTCCCTTCCATATCTGCCCCACTAACAGGCCCAGAAGAAAACAAGTAGGGCCACTGTACAAAAAGGGCAACGATCTCAGTATATTCATATGTCATTGTTCCCAACTCGACCGTATAGAATAGCTTCCTGTTTACATGTCAGGCCTGCACATGAGAGGTGCCACTTATCTAATCTATAAATCCATGGTACTCATGCCGCATGGATAGGGTAAATATTGGCCAGGCTAAGCAAGGACCGGCCGTTTGTGGGTGTGAGGAGAGTCACAATTGATTGCTGAATCTTGACTGAAATTAATCGAAAATAGATACATTGCTGTTGACAACATAGGTACATCGCTGTTGACAACATAGGTACATCGCTGTTGACAACATAGGTACATCGCTGTTGACAACATAGGTACATCGCTGTTGACAACATAGGTACATCGCTGTTGACAACATAGGTACATCGCTGTTGACAACATAGGTACATCGCTGTTGACAACATAGGTACATCGCTGTTGACAACATAGGTACATCGCTGTTGACAACATAGGTACATCGCTGTTGACAACATAGGTACATCGCTGTTGACAACATAGGTACATCGCTGTTGACAACATAGGTACATCGCTGTGCACAACATAGGTACATCGCTGTGGACAACATAGGTACATCGCTGTGGACAACATAGGTAAATCGCTGTTGACAACATAGGTACATCGCTGTTGACAACATAGGTACATCGCTGTTGACAACATAGGTACATCGCTGTTGACAACATAGGTACATCGCTGTTGACAACATAGGTACATCGCTGTTGACAACATAGGTACATCGCTGTTGACTACATAGGTACATCGCTGTTGACAACATAGGCCACCAAAATACATAACATTGGTAAAACTACAAATATTTACATGTCACAGAACCAAACAAAGAAAGGCGCAGTTTTCTCTGAAGCAATGTATTATCACAACAGAATGGAAGGCAAAAGTGAAAAAGCAAGTAAATGCATTTACTGAAAAATTAATTCATATAAAAAAAACATACATAAACAACGCAAAATACAATAATGATAAATGATAAAGAAAACCATACATAAACAACGCAAAATACAATAATGATAAATGATAAAAGAAAACCATACATAAACTACGCAAAATACGTTAATGATAAAGGCGTATCTTATATCATCACTTAAGATTAATGTTGAGGCGGAGTTTATATAGCCGTTAATGTACTGGGCAAAGGACTTTGTCTCGAGTGGAAAGGCCCAATTTGAGCGAGAAAGTTCTTTGAACAGCCTAAGTGAATTAAATGCCTTGATGAACACGATGCCAACAACATTAAACTTCTTTTCTCTTTTTTTTTTATTCGATTGTTAAATTGGAACATAAATGTGTAAATGAATAAAACCCAAAAGTTACATATATTTTCCCCCTTTTTCAGACAATTATCCTGTTGTTGAAATGGAGGAAAACAAATTATCCAATATTGGAATTTAATGAGTTGGTCATGACAATGCAAATACAAAATGAAATATTAAAACCACAAATCACCAAGACACTGTTAAAATGTTTGCAAATATTAGCTTGCGAACATTTCAAACTTGAAAAATAATAAGTAATTAGCTAAGTAATTGTATGTTCATGGATACTTTAATGAAACAAAATATAACCCTGAACACAGCAAAATATTATACCAAAATCAACATGACTTAAATTGTGAAGAGTTCGAATCTTCATTATAATCAGGCAATCAATATTTAGCATGAGAATAAGAATCCATGGATTTCAGTGACTATTAAAGCTGTATCTAATGAGTAAAATATTTGTGTCTATATACTTTTTACTAAGTTCTAAAGCAACAACGGCAAAACGTTAAAAAGGGAATTAATTGGGAAAAATAAAATAATCAAAAAGGAAAAATGAAATGCATGTATGAATAAATAGACTTATAGATGCAGGCTCTTTCGCTTTCTGTTTTGCACTTTACTTCTAGAATCAGCGTCCAGGGCGGTTGTTATAATTTTCCAAACAGCACTTTGCGATTAGACGGGGGTTTGAAGAATAGTAAACAACTCCTTCTTCGTGGCTGCAATTTTCCATGGTGACAGCTGCGGTTTTTTTATTCCGTTGCAAATTTGCCGTGGTTCAACCTTGGTCGAGAAATAATATTTCGCTGGTTGTCGTCCAAGTTCTCTCGGGTCATTTGCATAGCTATATAGGGCGACACGAACGTTATCCGTTAGAACTGGCACCATGGAGTTTACTTTCACTGGGGCAAGAGGTTGGCGGTCACAAATCAGGGCTTCATGGTTGTTGCCTTCTACATGTAAGTCATTCGGTACTTGGGAAGGTTGGGGTACCAGGTGTATACAGTTAGTCGTTGGTGTATGTGTGTGTCTATGCTTGTAGTTTTTAGAAAATCGATGCAAGATGCGGGGATTACATGCGTTTATGCTCAAAAGCTTACGCAGGGATTACACACGTTTATGCTTAAAAGCTTACGTGGGGATTACACACGTTTATGTTTGAAAGCTTACGCGGGGATTACACATGTTTATGCTTAAAAGCTTACGCGAGGATTACACACATTTATGCTTAAAAGCTTACGCGGGGATTGTATTTTGTGTGGCAGATTATACATGACTCTGAGCGGAGTGTCGGCGTGGATTATACGGAGCTTATGCGGGGATTATATGGGGCTTATGCGACAGCTAACACCGTCTACGATTTTACGAGGTAGTAAACTTAATTATGCTAGGTTCTTCGATTCTAAGCATTTTATATGCGGTAGTTCTACGTGAATGGTACTGTATGTACAGTGTTTTTAAATCTTAGGATCAGGTTGCATAATTTATGCAAATTTGTTGATATATTACAGGATGACCTTTGTATTTTCTTTTGAAAATCATTTCTTTTTTAAATGTCTATCATTTTCAAGCCCATCCCTCTATATTTTGCCAAGAGCTCTTAAAATCTACGATCCTAAAATCAACATTTGTGGTGTAATCATCCTGAACATTAATTAACATAAAAACGTGTCACTATAAACACTCAGCTGTACAAAGTGATTCCTGTGCAATGGCTATGTCATGTCAGTCTTGCATGAAATACAAACACACATGACAAGAATATTAGCCAAGCTTGCACGGTTTTGCCCCGATGTGAAACCGGTCGGTTTCCAAAACCAAAACCGTTTAATCGAAAACCGGTTTTTCACCCATAATGTTAACAAACTTTGAACATAAAGTGCATTACAGTAACCAGGAGCGTAGTGACCGGGGTGTGTGGGGTGTCACACCCCCCCCCCCAACCGCAATTTGTATTGGGAAAATGGTAACTTTTTGCCGAAAAAATAATAGTTCTGTTGGGGAAATTTGAACTTTGTTGGGAAACCTAATTATTTATAACCTTAAAAAGAAACTTCATCAACTCTGTTCATCGCTTATTCTTTGTTCTCAATTTACAGAGAAAAAATAATATTCACATAATTAAACACATCAACTAACTCCTTGTCTGTACAAGACTGCAGATCTTGTTTTCAACTTGTTGAATTGAATCACTATTGAAGCTATTGTTTCAACCAGTTTTATAATATAAGAGATCAGATAACACTCTCGTCCCTTATAACCATGGCAACTTGTGGCTGCTGCAAGCTGGTAGAGAATTTCTCGAGTCCCACTTTTTATCAACTACGTAAATTTTGTTCATTCAATGGAATAATCATAAGAAATCACTGGTATAACAATTACGAGAAAGCAAGTTGTGTCACGGTCAGGATGGAGAAAACACGCAAAAAACCTGTCCAAACTAAGTTATAATGTGGACTGTTTAACCGACAATTTGATGATGACTGTAGAAAAAACCATAATGTGAAATATCATAGGGATCTATTTTCAAAAGGAGTGCATATACCATTTGAAACTGTCAATGCCCCACTTAATTAATTTGTGGCAGCTGCAGCTCCATCAAGATTTAGAAAGAGCGAAAATTACGGAAGTCAGTACCGATGAAGCTCATCATTTATTTGTAGGCCTACCAAGTACCAGCAGGACCCGGACTGAGGATGCTGAGGCAGAAATCCATACTGAAGCAAGAGAGGATCCTAAGTCTGAAACTGAGGATGGGAATGAGGTGTTGCTATTATTTAATTAAGATTTTCATAGACCAATGGCTTCCATCATCAATTGTGAATTGACTGGAACAAGATAAAGTTAACAAGCGTGTTTGTAGATATAACCCATGGCAATACGAAGCAAAATATTTGTGGGTCAATAGTGATGAGAAAAACAATTTAAAAAAAATTGTTTTGCATTTTTTCTTCTTCTATAGTTCAAAACAAATGGTACCTAAATGAACGCTGTTGTTTCACTTTTAAAACAAAAAGTCCCAGTGAAAAATGCAAACAAATAGGGGCCTAAATAGTCAAGTTTCCATGCTGTTTTGGGGTGATATTGCTGTGCAAATCTGTGTTGATTTTAGATAAAATATCAGCAATAAAATGCCTAAAATCACAGAGCTGGACCAAATTAGAGGCCCTAAGACAGGCCCCTAAACCCCACGCTGTTTGGGCTATCGCTTTGCGCTAACATTGACGCCTACGACGTCAAACATTTTGTCAGGAAATATTCTTTCACACCCCCACAATAACATTTCTTAGCTACGCCCCTGATAGTAGCTATAACTGTAGTGTACTGCACTGTTACATGATAGCTGCTAACAATGTTTGTATCACAGTATTTTTTGTAAAAAATGTTGAAAATGATAACAGAGGCAATGATAAATAAAATGTATTAATAAACTTTAATGTTGTTTGTGTGTAAGTGATTTCATATACCCCATTTGCCCCTCAAATGATGCCGATTTTACCCCTTTGTCAGTCTAGGTCCAAAAGGCATTAAACAGATCCCGATGTCCCAAGGCAGTCACATAAAAAAATTGTGAAAAAGGCCATGTCGACAGGCCCTCATTTGCTCACGATTAAAAATCATATTTGTGATTTCAATTTTTGTTCATATAAAAAGAAAAGAAATTTGTGGGATACTTGTAAAACATATAAATTAAGCCTCTTAATAAATCCTAATCATCTTATAATGCGATGCTAGCCATCATATACTTGATCACGCAGTACAATTGTTGCTGATTTGCATATAGCCTACATCGGGAAAATCTTAGTTGAGATCCCACCCACTTAATACTCAATATTTCTTTGAAATATCAACAATGGCCAGGCCGTGGCTCCTATTTAAAAAAAAAAAACAGTTCAGCCAAAAAATCATCATAAATCATGCACACTTGTTATTTTTCAGGTGCAATAATTATTCTTGCTATGCTTTTACTTTAAATAGGCCCCATTTGTGCATAGGTGGCAGTTTCTATTATACTTAAGCCACCAAAGGTTCCCACCCTATAGCCTTATATGGTATTCGCCTCCTACAAAACTGCATGAATTACAGGAGTGTAATGAGGCAGAAAAGAAAATGCCTGCTAATGAAAAGTAGTGTTACACTCCCCACCAAATTCGTATTTTCTTCATCAAAATGAAAATAAAAACATAAAAGTGTATTACCTGCAATCTCTGTACAGATCATACGATACGTGATTTCAATACATCAGGATTGAAAATTAAACTGAAATACATTGTATTCCGAACTTAAAGTTGACAAGTTAAACCAAACCAGATCTTGTTTCAGCAAGGAGCAATGAAAACATTTTCTTTTTACAACACATGCTATGCACCCAAGCAAAAGCAATTCTTCAGCACTCTGAAGATAAGATTTAGTTCAACATTGATTTGAAACATTTAACAATGATAAACAATAGTTTTGCTTATTCAGAATCGTATAAAATGGCAAAACACATCTGTATTTAAACATTGTTTGTACTTTCTACTTGTGAAACGATACGCACAGCGGAATGCAGAGATAACATGATTAATTTATGCATACCAAACAGGCTATCACCTGACAGGTCCGCAAAAAAACATATATAAACTCACTCCACTTCGAACCAATGAAATCATCTGAGCTTGTACCCCCAAGCGAAAAACACGTGGTATGGGTCAATTATGTACAACACGTGATTGGAACTAAAGATTCCATCGCTCGCAGGCTACTATATGAGTAAACATAATTACAGGAAACAGAAGAAATTTTTCAAAACAAAATGGATGAAATTTTTCGTTCTTTTTCAATCTGAACAATGTTGACCAGAACTGTCGTTTAGAGGTTTATTATACACATGAAAATGAGATGAGGGGAAAGAATGCAAACTTTTTGAGGGAATAAATGGTCGTTTTCACCTTATTATGAAATGTGAAT
This sequence comes from Chiridota heheva, assembly GCA_020152595.1. Lineage (NCBI taxonomy): Eukaryota > Metazoa > Echinodermata > Holothuroidea > Apodida > Chiridotidae > Chiridota > Chiridota heheva. Next base: position 2,204,939 of record JAIGNY010000110.1, on the reverse strand, counting down.
CATACCAGCTTGGTTTGATTCACAAACCAAGCTCGTAATAGCACGGGAATAATTTTTCTTCGTTTTACAGTACAGTGTTATTCCATAACAATCATGCAATTAATTCACCCACCTCTAAACCATGCTATAGCTATTTATAGCAATGGTTTTTCCCAGTAGAAGCTCAATTTAAACTCAAAAAACTTTCAAAAATATGATACAACCCTTGAAAACCCATCCATTAATCATGTTACTATAACAACATCTGAATCTATGGTCACTCACGCAAAGTTTCATTTGTATCCAGGGGCCGTTAATCAGAGCCCAAACACACTGAATAACATGATGTAACTTGTACTAGCCTTATACTGTACAATAAATAGGGTCAGTCAGTACAGCAGGGCGTGGTTGGGTGTGAATTAGTTTGTTTGTTTGTTTGTTTGATGATGGCTTAACGGCACCACAACAACGAAGGTCAAAGTGTGCCTGAGAGGTCAGATCATTCTAGAGGTAGGAAGTAAAGGAAACAGGGAGAGAATGAGAGAAATTTAAGGACAAAAGGTCAGAAAGCTGTGATTATGGGGGAAGGTGCATGGTTGAAACAAAAACAAAGTAGAGAGGGGGTGGAAGAGGAGAATTAAATATGGTTGTAGGGGGAGGCATGATGAAGGAAGGAGATAATTTTATACAGAGGATTTTTCTGGAAGAACTGAGCAATTGAGTTGTAGGGAGCAAGGGAAGCTCTGGGAAGGTTGTACAGGGGGCAAGCAAGGAGAACGTGATGGATTGTGAGGGTACAATGGCAAATGTTGCAGAGGGGTTGGGGGAGCCAATAAGGAGGTGGGAGTGAGTGAGATGGGTGTGACCAATTCTAAGACGGTTAATATGAATTTTGTCAATACGAGAGAGGTTGTTGATGGTGGCTTTGATCGGAATTGTGGGCTAGATGACATGGAGTTTGTTATCAACTTGGGACCTCCATGAAATTTGCCAGCAGTCCGGAACAAGGAAAGCGAGAAACGGTTTGATGTCAGAGAGGGTTTTGGGAAAAGGGGCAGGGAGGAGGGTGAGGGCAAGCTTAGAGGCTGCATCAGCCCTATCATTACCCGGGATGCCAACATGGCTGGGTATCCAGAAGAAAAGAATACTTTTCCTACAGAGGGTGGGAGAAAGGAGTTTCGGAGGAGGAGGTGGCATGTGAGGTTATCCCATTTAAGATTAAGTAAAGAAGTAAGAACAGCCTTTGAGTCTGAGAAAATAACAAAATGGCTGAGCGGGGAGTACTCAATAAAGTTGAGGGCAAGGAGAATGGCCTTAGCCTCGGCTGAAAAGATGGATGAGTAGTCGGGAAGTCTGCTAGTGAGAGTGATGTCTTGGATGATGGCAGCAGCAGCTGTCTTGTTGCCCTCCTTGGACCCATCAGTATAGATGGAGGTGTAATTTGAGAGTTGGTCTTTGACTTGGTTGTGGAGATTGATGAAGAGGTTAGGATGGGTTTGAGCTTTGTGATGAGTGGAGAGGCCCAGGTGGACAGAAGGGAGGGGGGTGGCCCAGGGAGGAAAAGTGGGCCAGGAGAAGGTGCCGAGAGTGGTGGGGTTGATGCCGAGATGGAAGAGGTCTGATTTAATGCATAAGCTGAAGGGAGGGGATAGGGTTTTAGTCCTATCAAAGAGGGTGGAGAAATTGGGGTACCTAATGAGGTTGTAAACAGGGTTCTGGGTGTTGGTGAGGACCCTAAAAGCACAGGAGAGACTAAGCTTTCTACATCTAAGTAGAAAGGGGGGGTTTTGTTGGCTTCAACATGAAGGCTGGTGATTGGAGAAGTCCCGTAAGCACCTAGACAATGCCTAAGAACTTCATTTTGGATGGTGTTGATGTGGTTAAGGTATGAGTCGTGAGCGACACAGTAGACAATATTGCCGTAGTCAAGCTTGGCACGAATGGTAAGCCTGAAAATTTTGAGGAGAGCAAAGCGGTTCGCACCCCAAGTGGTGTTGGAGAGGAGTCTAAGGATGTTGAGGGAGCTGTTGCATTTCAGTTTTAGGTTGGTGATGTGTTGCTTGTAGGTAAGCTTGGGGTCTAGACTTAGACCCAGGAACTTTGTGTGTTCAACTTTTAGGATGCGATTACCATTGAGCACAAACTTAGGGTTGGGGTGGAGCTTGTTGAAATGACAAAAGTGCATGCAGACTGTCTTGTATTTGGAGAGTTTAAAACCGTTTTTGTTGCTCTAATCTTGCAGCAGGTCGAGGCTGATTTGGAGCCTACTTTCAACAAAAGGAAAGCTAGGGGAGGAGTAGAAGATGGTGAAGTCATCCACATATAAGGTACGTTTGATGTTGGGGCCAAGGTTATCCGTGATGTCATTGATGCTCAGGTTGAAGAGAGTGGGAGAGAGGATGCTGCCTTAGGGGACGCCCTCTTCTCGGGGGTACGGGTTGGAGAGGGTGTGGCCAATACGAACTTGGAACTGCCTGGATGAGAGGAAGTTTTGAATAAAGATAGGGAGATGGCCTCTGAGGCCGATGGTGTGAAGTTTGCGGGTAATGCCGTATTTTCAAGTAGTGTCAAAAGCTTTCTCAAGATCATAAAATATGGCAATGAGGTATTCCTTTTTTGCAAAGGATTCCCAGATAGCAGTGTTGAGCGCAACTAATTGGTCTAGGGTATTGCGACGTTTTCGGAAGCCGCTTTGGTCAGGGGAGAGGATTCTCTTGGTCTCAAGAAACCAGTTTAGTCTCTGATTAATGATCCTTTCCATAATTTTACAGAGACAGCAAGTGAGGGCGATGGGGCGGTAGCTGGAGGGGTCGGTACCTTCTTTCCCCGGTTTAAGGACGGGGATGACAATAGCTGTCCTCCATATAGGGGGAAAGAAGTGTGAGGTCCAAATAGTGTTGAAGATGGTGAGTAGGGTAGTGGTGGCCTTGATGGGGAGGTATTTCAGGAACTGGTGGGGGATGTTATCTGGGCCCTTGGAGGTACAGCCAGCGTCGTGGATGGCTAGGTTTAATTCAGAAAGGGTGAGAGGGGCGTTGTAGCTTTCAGAGTTGTCGGAAGGAAAAGTGATTCTCCGAGCTTCATCAGAAGCTTTTTTGGTTTTGAAGGCATTGGAGTAGTTGGTCGAGGATGAGATGTTGCCTGAAAGTGGTGGTGAGGTGGTTAACGATGTCCTTTTTTGCGGTGAGAAGGTCACCATTTTGAGAGAGATGGGAGATTTGCCCACTCTGCCGTAGAAGCTCTTAAGCATTCTCCAAATCTTCTTAGTGGGGGTGTTGGTGGTGAGAGAAGAGATAAAGTTGTTCCAAGTGTTAGTTTTACTGTCCTTGATAGTGCGTCTGGCCTTGGCAAGGCTGATGCCAAAGAGGTTGAGGTTATGGGTGGTCGGGTTAGTTTTGAAATTCCTGAGGGCTCTTTTCCTGTTCTTGATGGCAGTTTTGCAGTCATCAGAGAACAAGGGGTTAGGGGTGATTTGGGGGTTTGCAGGTTTTGGGAATTGAGCAGGTGGCAATGTTGATAAGGATATTACTGTAGTTTGACATGGGTTCCTCATCCTCAAGGAGATGGGGGGAGAGGTGCGAGTCACAGAGGGTTTCGAAAAGGGACCAATCAGCCTTTTCGAGGTTCCAATTTGGAGTGTGGTCAGTGGGGGTTTGAAGGTTGGAGTGTATAAGAAGAGGGTAATGATCACTACCACAGAGGTCAGCAGTGACTCTCCAGCTAAAATCAGGGAGGAGGTTGAAGGAACAGATAGACAGGTCAATACAGGTAAGGGAGCCTGTGGCAGGGTGAAGGTAGGTCGGGGAGTTAGTGTTGAGCAAGGAGAGGCTGTGCTGACGAAGAGTGTTCTCGATGAGCTTGCCTCTGGGGGTGGTGGTAAGAGAGCCCCACAGAGGGTTGTGAGCGTTGAAGTCACCAAGAAGGATGAGGGGGGAGGAGAGCTGAGAGATGAGGTTGTTAAGGCTGGTTGGCTGAATGTTGGTGTTGGGGGGAAATAGATATTGCAAAGAGTGACAGTTTTGTGGAGGGAGATAGATATACAGATGGCCTGAAGGTCGGTGTGCACTTGAACAGGGCTGTGCGGGATATCGTGTCTTACGAGAATGGAGACGCCCCCACAGGCCTTGTCGGCGTCCACTTGATGTTTGTGATAGCAAGCGAAGTTGTTGAGGGAGTAATGGTCGGTGGTTTTCAAGAAAGTTTCTTGTAGGCAGAAGACAACCGGGTTAAAGGTGGTAGCCAGGTCAATTTCTTCAGAATTGGCCTTAAGGCTCCTTATGTTCCATTGTATGATTATGAGAATGTTATTTCTATTGTTTATGTTGCACGCCATAAGGAGGCATAGGGTTATCTTGAGGAGGATCTGTTTGGTCTGAGTTGGTTTATTTTTTCTTTGGATTTGTCCCTATTTTTTTTGAAATGGTTGTTTTTAAAAGTTGAACGAGAAGTATGTTCGGTAACCGAATAATCCATGTTCTCCTCCATGTCATTAGTGTGGGTGTGGGTTTGGATGGTGGACTGTTTGTTTATTGGTTGTTTCTTGGTTTGTTGCTTGTTAATTGGGTGACTGTTAGCCACGTTGGCTTGAGTTTGATGGCATTAGAGGTGTTGACGTAGGGGATGGCGGAAGTCTTTGAGGAGGAAGGAAGGTTAGGGGGACAAGTGGTGGTGGTGGAGGTCGTTTGGGTAGTAGGTGTGGTTTGTTTGTTGTCAATGGTGATGGGCTTAGGACAGGGTAAGAAGAGCCAGGTGAGGTCTGCTTGGGTATGCAAGTCAGTTTTTTTTGTGTTAAGGGGAGCAATATTCAGACCTGCCAACCTTTAGGATCACCAAACTGTATTCTGGAACTACAAAAGTTGTATTTTTGATAAACAAAACTTTACTCTTTAAACAAAATGTACAAAACAAAGGTTTACTGTGGCTGAAAAAAAATTACCATTATCAAAGCCATATTTAAACATTAATATCACTCACAAAATTACCGCTTAATACAAATTACATGCTTGAAACACTGTTAAAACTGCGTGTATTACAATTTACACATGTAACGTTAGTTACCGGACCACATGTTTCGTTTGTATATAGGCACCGTGACAATCATTCATCTCTCGTATGCAACGTTCTGATTGGCTACACTCGGACGTAAAATTGTTGTTTACATCCCATGCTCCAATCACAGATGCCCTAGCTTAAGGTAGTAAAAACTATGAGTAAAAAATAAAAATAAAGAAAAATGAAATATAAACAAACAAAAATAATAATAATAATAATAATAATAAAAATTAAAATAAATAAATCGTATTCTGGTGCCAAAAAACGTACAATCGTATTCTCAACATTTTCCCATATCAAATACAGCAAAATCGTACTAGTTGGCAGGTCTGATTATTAGTGTTGGAGGAGACTACCCTCGAGTAGGATGGTTTAGTGTGCAGTGAAGCGAGAATTGCTTTCTGGCCTCTGGGTATGTGATGTTGGGGTCAAGGGATTTTAGTTTGGTAATTTGTTTTTTTTTGGAGCCAGGTGGGACAGTCTTTAGAGAAGGAGGGATGGTTTGCTGGATGGGTACCGCTGCAATTCGTGCAGTGTGGGGTGCTGGTGCAGGAGGTACTGTCATGGTCTAGGGCTCCACAGTTGCCACAGCGCGCTTGGCTGCGGCAGGAGTTTTTTCCATGGCCATACCTCTGGCACTTATGGCAACAGAGGGGGTTTGGGATATAAGGGGTTACTGGAATTCTTAAGTAGCCTGCTGTTATGTGGGAGGGGAGAATTGGTGTAGAAAAAGTCAGGAAATGGTGTTAGTGGGTATTTCGGCACCGTCTCTCTTAAGGACGAGAAGACGGGCTTCTGTGACATTTTGGCTGGTTAATTTCATTTCATTTCATTTATTTTGTTTCTTCACAACATTAACATATGTACAACAGAATGACAGATAACAAGCTTTGGTAGAAATTTGAAGCAAAAAAGAAGTAACATAATATGATGTATACAATATAATACAATACAAATGATGTGAAAGGAGGTGCTTTAAAAAACTCTTGTGAGCTGAACTAGTAAAACACTCCCTGTAATTACTCTAAGTATAAATTAAATGAGCAAGAAATAGTTAACCCTAGAAACGTTGGATATACATGCCCTCTACCACCCCTCTCACCCCAAAAGCAAAACAAAAAAGGACGCGCTCCCCCCGTACCACCACCCCACCCCTGTAGCAAGAAGGACACTTAATCAAAATATAACAATGCAAATAAATCAATAGGCTAGGATAAAGAATGCTTGAAGATGTTTTCTAAATTCATTTACGAGATCTTGTAAATTCATTTACGAGATCTTCATCATTTAGGTAGGCCAGGTCCCTGGATCTGACCACACCTTTACTGTAGTTTAGGGAATGGTAAGGGTGACAGTAACGTCAATACCTGTATTAGCTAGGGTTTTAATGTTGAGGAGGGTGGTAGCTTGAGTATCTCTGGTGCAGTGCACCAGGAGATCGCCGGATCTGAGGGTGTAAATTAGTAAATTGTCTCATAATACTAGGGTTGCGATTTGCGATGTATTTGTTAGGATTTATAATGGATTTCCCAATATATTAAAAGACAAAAGGACTGAAGAGAGAATGGACATGACTTACAATATAGGGATAAGGAATGTGGTCAGGGAAAAATTAGCCCGGAAAGAAGACACAAATACATAGCACCATCGAACCTGTTATTATTACAGGTACATTATGACTATTTATTTTCAAACATTCTCAATTATATCTATTGAATGAATCTGCCTAAATATCACATATTTTCACAAATATATCAAAAAGGACAACAAAAGACATGTCACAAAGCATGAACTTTTTTTCATTGAAATAAAACAGCTTTTTACCATCTTTTGGCTAATTTTTGTAGCGATTTTGTTATTTTCAGTACTTCAGCTTTTTTTATAAAATAAGAATGAGACTGAAACCGCAGTTTCACGAAACTGGTTTTATTTACAAAACCGGTAGACCGTGCAAGCTTAATATTAGCACTCTCTAGAGCGCATACCTCTGCCCCGTTGCACTTCCACCGTGCCTAGAATAATTTTGGAGTTAATTTGATCCCCATACCCAATATAATCTACATCAGAAATCCTAGGCCCACCACGATTCATCCCAAGTTTTGATCTGTAATGAACATTTGCAATCTAAACACTTGAAGATTATCTTCTGACTGAATTTCTTTTAAAGTCATACCTTTGTTTTCAGTTTTATTCAAGTGAAGCATCATTGTTTGAGCTCTATTTAGCCAGGAATACATTCCATCATTTTAGTCGCAAATTTTAATCACTTCTTCCTTAAGCAGTTACAATACCACACACCAAATTTAATCCAAATCCAATTATAAGTTCTTGAGATATCTTGATAACAGACAAACAAACAAACAAACAAACACAGGCAAAAACATAACCTCCGCCAAAATGAAATATATAAGAAAGATATTTTTTGTTGTGTAAAACTATGGAGTTACGAACCGAAATAGCTCCATGGCGAAACAAATCAAAGATTTAGGCAGGGGTCAGATTTAGGAAGGGGTCACTTCCCCCTGTCCATGAACTTAAATCTTACAACGAGTCTACCATCTGTCTCAACCTCAATGTCCCATACATTTAGATTGTCAAAATGTGATCAATTCCCCACCCTCACCATTCCTTCAAAGACGGGAAAAATGGGAAACCGATTTTTATTTTTTCATCAGGGCCCCTCTCAGAATTCTCTGTAATATAGACTTCTAGCTGTGTAGTGTAGACATGTAAATTGTACAGTGCAGTATTTTGAGTGTAGCAGGAATTACATTGTAACAGAAAAGCTTTATCAGCATAGTTTTTTCTTACAAGAACTTTAATAATTTTATACTTTGCAAGTCTAATATTCCAAAGGGCACAGAATTACAGTGTAATTACAGTGTAACTTTCATGAATAGCACGTATACAGTGAGTATGTGTTCACTAGTCCCTGAATACAAATATAATTTCCAAAATCATGCAAAACTTTATTTTTAAGATCAATTTCTGCAATGGCTTCATATCATAAAATTGCGAGAAAAGTTTGACTTACCGATTCCACATAAAAAGCACCCTGGGCGCTTACAAAAATAAAATTGTACCATCTTTTAAGCGCACAGTTTCTTCATAATAAGGGCCCATACTCAGGATTTACGTACAACATGAATTCGGTAAAACAAAGGGAAAGATAGCCCTAATCCAAGCATTACTACAATTTTTTTCTCCCTGTATTAACAGGGATTTGGGAAAGTAAAAAAAAGGTATGAAACATAAATACATATAAACAGCATTCATTAGTTATTAATGTTGGAATATCTTATCAGCCAAAAAATTGTTGGGTGGGCACTTATTATGTCGAATTTGGTATTTCATCCAGTGTTTTGCAAAATTATGACAAAGAGTTCAAACATATATCTTAAAATACAAAGATAAAAGTCCCACTGTGTATTAGATTTGTTGAATTGAACAATATCTCACACTTTGACTAGGCAATAAAATCGCTAGACACGAGTCCCATCAAAATGAGTCCCATCGAAATGAGTCCCATTGAAATAATACGACATGTTTTTATTGATATTGATTGTTTGTAGTTGAGAGCTTTCTAATGCAATTCTTGATCTTTCTGTCCTAAATTTCAGTCACTGAAAATCATCAAACTTACCAGTTTCTCCTGCTATATTTAGAATGAGCTAGGATGTATGGTAACTAGGATGTATGGTAGCTAGGATGTATGGTAGCTAGGATGTATGGTAGCTAGGATGTATGGTAGCTAGCATGTATGGTAGCTAGGATGTATGGTAGCTAGGATGTATGGTAGCTAGGATGTATGGTAGCTAGGATGTATGGTAGCTAGGATGTAGGATGTACGATAGCTAGGATGTAGATAGGATGTACGATAGCTAGGATGTATGATAGCTAGGATGTACGATAGCTAGGATGTACGATAGTTAGGATGTACTATAGCTAGGATGTACGATAGCTAGGAGGTACGATAGCTAGGATGTACGATAGCTAGGGTGTATGATAATTAGGATGTACGATAGCTAGGATGTACGATAGCTAGGAGGTACGATAGCTAGGATGTACGATAGCTAGGATGTACGAGAGCTAGGATGTACAATAGCTAGATGTATGATAGCTAGGATATCTGATGGAGATCTAAGTTCAAAAATTCTGTGTCATATTCAACTGCTTCCATTCAAATAATGTTGGTGGAGGTTCGATACACAATAATTTATCCTAAGGAGATTGATAGGTTTTATGACTTGTATGTCACAATTGGTATAATTCCCATTATTTATTACACGAAGGCCTACAAATTAAAAAAGATGTCAATTTTGTCACTGATTTTGATAAAAATGTTGATTATTTTCATGTTTTGTAGCATATTTTCTTCCAGCAAAGCACAAGTCAAATTGAACTCAAGCTACCAGCCTACCAGTCCATATATATATTTACTTTTCCATGAAAGTTTCATACAAAGTTGCAATTGGAGCAAGAATAAGTATCATTACTGGGAACAACACCGATTGAGATAGGGAATTCAAGGAATACCTAATTAGGCTTATTGTAGTTCTGTACCTCCATGTTTCAAACAAGAACACCCTTTTAAAAGGGCTGTCGTGGCATTTATTTTTGTATGGATAGCAATAAAGAAAGCAGTGACGTGTCCAAGGGGGATATTGGGGGCTTTTACTCCCCCTCACATCCCAAAATTCTGTCAAAGCCATAAACATAATTAACTGAAATATAAAATGAACCAAGTGTGGCATATTTTGCAATCTTATCGACTGAGCTATCGTTAATTTGGGACCAAACCTTTTACAGTTTGCACCAAAAATCTTGGCCCTAAAATCTTCAATATTAACCCATAAGCAATAGATACTGTAATATACCACAGGGATATGTAGGTAATTAATAACCTTATGTCTTTTTATGCATGGTGGGCAGTTTGATCATGAAAGAAAATGTCTGAGGGAAGTCTGTGCTTACTGAAAAACACCACAACATGGAGAATCTCCATAATGACACTAAAATTATGAAAAAAATGCACCTTTTTTACCTATAACTCAAAAATTACAATGATTTATTTTTAGAAAAATACAAGGATGAATTAATATGTATGAATAGCCTACATGTACATCTCGCATGAGCCAAAATATCACGACCAAAAGTGTTTAAACTTAGGAGGGGAAACATTTGAAAGGAGAAAAAGTGAGGAGAAATCTGTACGATCATTTTATAACCTCAACCCAAAAATCTTGTGTTCGTTGAGCTAAAAATTTAACAAGAATATTTCCGGTACAATTATTCAAACAAAATTTACAAAATCAAAATGTTCAATCATTTTAATAACTAAATAAAGTTGTATTTAATACAAGAAACACATTTTGCCCAAGTTGTACATGTAGGCCTACCGCTATACTAAGATTTTACCACTAGGCCTAATTATTCATTAAGGCCTTATTATCAATCAAATACAGTATTTATGTCAAATTTCAATTATTAATTTGTAATTATTAATTTAGGCCTTATTATTAATTAAATACAGTATTTATGCTAAATTTCAGATTTGTTCATGATCAAATGTACTGTAAATAGTTTGATTGATTTTGCTAATGAAAAATGACTGCAATTTCATTTTTAATGCACATAAGCCCTTAGTCCTCAAAAGTGTCTCAAATTATCACTGACTTTGTACCTGAGGAGGACTGTTTTTGATTTATTTTTTGTGGCATTAAATAGATTGTGTTATGTTTCATGACCAGGGGTGCAAAGTTTTAACAATCAACTAGAATGGTAAATACCATCATGGTTCGATGCCCATGCAAATTGACACCCATATCATACAGTATGACCGGTCAATTATGAAAATGGGATCTCACACTAAGTCCCACATGACATCCCATCCCATCCCTTGTTCCACATGGCATTCACCATATCTCCTACATGGCATACAACCATATGTCCCACGTGGCATTCCACCATATGTCCCACATGGCATCCCATCCTATAACCCACATGGTATCCCACTCCATGTCCCACATCGATCCCATCCCATGTCCCAAATGGCATCCCACCTCATGTCCCACATGACAGACCCCTAGCTTTGCTGTTTCACAGGGGCGGCCCGCCCTGCACCTCCATGAACCTGTGCTGCCCCCATGGGGTCCGCCCTGCCCCTCATGTGAAGAAGAAAAAAAAAATATATAAATTGTTTTGTTTTTTTAATTAATGATCTTAATTAGCCTCATAAATGAAATACCTTACATGGATACAGAACACAGAATAATAGCATATTAAGTAATTGTCCTGTTTGGCTATTGACTGGTCCTTATAATTCAGAATAGCTTCATTCTGAGATGCATGATTGTAGCTAAAATCCCACAGCTTCTTTACCAGGGGATTGAGCCTTAAGGGGGCCAAGTGACTCCATGCCCAAAATACACAGCACTTTGCGCATGTATTAATGTACCCCTCAATAAATCTAGCACCTTGCCCCTTTTCAAATCAAGCTAGGGGTCTGCATGACATCCCATTCCTTGTTCCACAAGGTATTCCACCATATCTCCCACATGGTAAATCTCCCACATGGCATTCCACCATATGTCCCACATGGCATTCCACCATATGTCCCACATGGCATTCTACCATATGTCCCACATGGCATCCCTCCCTATGTCCCACATTAATCCAACCCTGTCACACATGGCATCACTCCCTGTGTCACACATAGCATCACTCCCTGTGTCCCACATGGCATCACTCCCTGTGTCCCACATGGCATCACTCCCTGTGTCCCACATAGCATCCCTCTTTATGTCCCCCATATCATCCCACCTCATATTCCCGCATCAGTGGCTTCCCACCTGATGTCCAACATGGCATCCCACCTGATGTCCCACATTGGATCCCACCATATGCTCCACATGTTCCTATCCTACTTTATGTCCCACATGGCATCACATCCCCATGTCCTCCCACCCTACATGTATGTCCCACATAGCCTCCTACCCTACATGTATGTCACACATGGCATCCCAACCCATATCACACTGTGTTAATCATGGCATCCCACCACATGCCCCACATGGCATCCCACCCCATGTCCCACATAACATCCCATGTCCCACATGACATCCCATCCCATGGCATTATACCCTATGTCCTGCATAGCATCTTATGTCCCACATGACATCCCATCCCATAGCATTCCACTCTATGTCCTTCATGGCATTCCACCATATATCCCACATGGTATCCCACCCTCTTCCACATGGCATCCCACCCCATGTCCCACATGGCATAGGCTCCATAAGAAGTCCTGTCTTAGCTATCACAGTCCCTGATGTATGAAAGTCTGTCAGTCGATATAATAACTTATATGCAAATGACTGTTGAATAAGCGGAGTCAAATAATCATGCATTGGGGCATGCCACAAGGTACTGTATTCTATCCTATGTTCTGCATGGCCCCATCCATGTCCCATATGACATCCCTCCCTATGTCCATATGCAGTCACATCCTGTCACACTCCTAAGCATACTAAGTATAAAAAAAAGTCTTGTCAGTTCATACACTGTGATGCAGCAAGTTTATGCAAATAAACACAATAATAAAGGCAGAGTTTAATAATCATGCCTGATACAGCCCTTGGTGCACAAATATTTTGAAGAAGTTTAAGGGTTTTAAACCTCTAGTGGTATGAGAGATGCTTGAAGATCTCTTAAGAAGTTGGGCAAATTATATCATCTTAGTTATCTTCGAAGGAAATATCAAATGTTTTATAGACGTTTTAAGAAAACTATTCTTCAATCTGTCAAAAAAGTCTCTGAAAAACTTTTAATATTTAGTAGGGAAATTTCAGCCTTCCATGAGGATATCTAGAGAAACTTTTAACTTTTTCTGAGGAATTCTCAAAAAACTTTAACATTTCTAAAATCTCAGGCAAAACTGTGGATGGCCAGACAGTCGGACGGAATCGCCATTACATAGGTTCGCATTATGCTTCGCATGCTCATCAAAAATCAAACAAAAATTAAGGTTTTTTCCTATGCAGTCTGACACTATTACATCAAGTGTAGTAAATTAACTCAATTTCAACCACCCCTGATGGTACGTTGTTATTGAACACATCCCTCAGTACGGTTGACATTGGGATTGCCGTACGAAGGTTGTTATAGATTGTATACAATTCCTATGTTGTTTTTTAATTCACACGTTGTAGAAAAATAATGATTGAAAAATAACTTTAACTTTTTGGATATTCTTATACCAATTAGTCTAAATAATACTCTTCCAAAAAACTTTTCCGAAATCTTTACTTATTTAGCACCACGACGGAATACAGTTCTCTGATTCGATGTTTTGGTGGCCATCTTTTTTAGTCACTGCACATTTGTGATCAACTATTCAAACGTCCACAAATAAGTTTTAGAATCTTCCACTAAACTGCAGGTTTATTTTTCGCTGACATTTTTTTGGTTCATATAATTTTATTAAATAGTTTTATTATAAAATCTGTGTGAATAAACATCAAGAAATCTTTAGATAATATAATTGTACTTTAGAAGTATTATCTTACTTTTTTTCCTCAACTAATCTCAAACATATTTCCTCCATTAACATGTTATAGCCCCAATAGCAGTGTTTTAAACTTTGACTGTACTTTTGGGAGCTCATCAGACAATTTTTACGGAATGAAAAGTAGCCCAATAAATACCTTGATAAAAGTAATTAAAATTACCGTAAAATCAGTTTTTGAAGACATTGATAGGCTTTAAACATCATGAATAAGCATTGTGGGCAAAAAAAAGAAGGTAAAATGGTTTCGTTTACACAAAGATCTTTAAACTGAGATCTTCCTGTTTCAACAAAAGGCTTAAAACAGTACAGCAGGGTATAGGTTTTTGTAGTACCTTCGGACGACCTGTCATCACCAACGGCAGCCATACTAACATGGCTGGCATAAGTCTGACGGTACTACAGCGAGTACTAGATGTTACCCACCTTAGCAATGTTTGACAAAATGATTACGATTATGCTACCAATTGTTCATTAAACTCCATTTTCACTAATTAAATACTTTAACATACTTTGATTGTGCAGTTCTAAAATAATTATCTAAGTTTGTTCAACAAATTTTGCCGATCGGACATTTTACGTTTTATTAGTACACCTGCAGGGTGATTAGGTATACTTAACGCATGGTGGTTGAAATTCGGGTCTGACAGTTTCGAACGTCAAACTGACCAAAACAGTTAAATATTTTTATCAAAAATTCAACAAAGCAACACCTATCCAGAATCCACAGTAGAAAGTTTCCTTCCTCCATGCCGAAGATTTATTGATAATCTAGCTGCTTATGCCAGTTTCTTTCATATCACTGTAATTTTAATGCATTTCTTTATTAATTTGAAAGAAAAGTACGCCGAAATTTGTCAAAGTGGCTAAGCTCCACGCCAAAGATCTTTGGCGTAACATACATAGGTACTTTCCAGACTAGTCCCAAATCAATCATCATACATTTTTTCAGAGGATTGGAGAATTAAAATTAAAATTGATGAGTCAATATTGTGTTTTCATTTTGAAATAAATTGCAAATGTTTGCTTAACCCTTAATATTGCATAGTGGTTTAATTTCGACCTAGCCTATCAAACAATACTATACTACCCCTATGGTTTGCCCTTCCAACTTATGGCAACAGGCCATCATAGCCCAAAACTTGGACAGAACTTGCCCAAGTTCAAACCAAAGAAAATAAAATACTATAAAAAACTGAAAAAATACAAGGAAAAGGAGTCAACTTTAGGCATTTAAAGTTACAAATTGAATGTCGCCATGTCAAGTTTAGACTGCCTCTAGTCTAGACCTAACAGTTAGGCTAGGCTAGTACAGTGAGATAAACACCTCACTCAGTAGGCACTACTTACAGTACATACTGAGTGAAACAACGCACAATACACTCTAAGCTTGGGTGATATACCGGTACTCATGTAAGTACCGGTAGAATAAGTTGTTTTTAGTATAAAATATTAAGAAAAGAAGACAAAAAACAGGACTTTTTGACATTTATTCAATTAATTTTTCTTTCAAAAACTGGGAAAGATAGGTTTTTATCTATAGAAGAGGTTATTTATTTATTTGATGAGGGCTTAACGGCACCACGAGAACAAGGGTCAAATTCAAAAGGTAATAGTAAATATTTCCCTCCCTAATACATCCTGCAGTTACTCTCTTAACATGCCAGGAGGAAATTATTTTCCCCACAATCAATTATAATGTTACCAGTGTATTAGGCCTAGTATGTGTCTATAAATAATGTTACATGTTATTGTGATACTAGAACGACAAATATACCAATTTATTTTCAATCGATTTATTTGCAGTATAAATTATGTACAATTTGTAAATAGGAAAATACATTAACATACAATACAGAACAATAAACCAAAGGAAAGAATGTAGAAAATAAGACAATAAAACGATAAAAAAGGGTTATAATAAGGGCTCTAAAATACCAACATGAAAACAAATTGCAGCTTTACATAAAATAAATTTAAAAAAACTGTTGTTCTAAAACTTGGGATGGTGGCTGGGTTTCTCAGATTATAATTTGTTTTATTGTACATGGATGATATTTCTCAATTTAATGGGTGGTCTTTTGTTAAAACTATGTTTTGGGCAAGTCTGCCAAATTCTTTCTTTGCTGCATCATTGACTTTATTTATATGTAAATCACCATCTAAACAGAATATATTGGCACAATATCTCAATGAACTTTTAATTCTATTCTTATCTTTTACTTTTAAAAATGGTACCAAACTGGGACTGCATAAATGATATGAGGCAAGATGGAGGCTGAGATTATCTTATTCCTAGTTTCAGGAAAGAAATAAGAAACGATATAGGTTATGTAGAGACAATATAATACACTTTGGACAACATCTTCGAAATATGGTTAGAAAATGATAACTTACCATCCACGCAGACTTCCAGATAGGTTGTACAGGACGTGCGTTCGACACAATCACCACAAATAACCGTTCTCTCATTCTTTCTTTCAACCAACCCTTTATGTTTTATGTTTATATTTTCAAAAGCCATTTCCTTTGATTTTCTTGGGTTAAGAAGCAGATTTTCTCTCCGTACATATCCACAACTCTATTGGCAAAATGTTGAGTCACCTTGATTTTTGCGATGGGTCTGCTTAGAGATATTGCACGAAATGGTGGTATCATCAGCATATTTGACAACAGCACAATTTAAATCTGAACAAATTTCATCAGTTTGTATAGTAAATAATAATGCTGAAAGTGGACCTCCCTATGGAACACCATTTTAATTTCTGATTAATCAGAGTACCCTTTTTGTAGTTTTACTTGTCTAGACCATTGGTGTAAGAAGCCCGCCAGCCAGTGGATAAACCACTTTTCTTCAATGAAATTAGTTTAGTCACTGATTATATGATTTGGCTAAACTGTCATAAAGGCGCTTGAGAAATCAAGAAACAATACCTTGCAAACAGTTGTATCTCTCTTATTTAGCCCTGAAACTATACCATGGACAAGAGTAAGTATGGCATCAGTACAAGAAACACCTTTTTTGTATGCAAATTGGTTTTGATCACCCCTTGTTGTAATTATAAACTGCATTTTATATAGTAGCAGTATTTACTGCATGCAATTAAACCCGATAATTGAAATATCAATAGGTATGTAATCATTTAGTGAAGCAGGTTTACCTATTTTGGGTACAGGTGAAGTTATGGCAGTTTTTGCTTCCAGACTGATGGAATGGTACTTTGGTCGATACTCTTGTTATGTATTACAGTAAAGATATCAGCTACCTCATTTAATCAGTGTTTGAATACCCACCATGGGATATTATCAAACCCTGAAGCAATCCCATGCTTTACACTTCCAAATTGCTTCCTAACTTCCTCCTGTACTATCTTAGGAATCGTATCAATAGTCATATTAGGTACTGTAAATGAAGAGTAATGAAGATTAATGTCTTAGCATCCAAAGTGGTTACTTAATTCGCAGCCAAAATCTGTAGATTTGCCTTCACCATCATCTATATCAGAAAAGGCTATGTCTTTCAAAGCACACAGTGCATAGTTTTTGACCTTTTTACACATGCAAGAACAACCGGTACTATAAATAGTACCGTGTCTTAACGAAAATACCGATACCAAATTTTTGTCATACTGCCCAAGCCTAATACACTCGTAACATTGAAAACCACTCAAGACAACAACAAATAACATAATGATGAAATGAAAACCCTTCTCAAAACTGACAAAAGTACTTACGAGCTATGATTTTAGCATAGCATAGCAAAGTTTAACGTCCCAAAAGCATCCAGTGCTGGACATTATATCAAGACAGCCACGGCCGTTGATAACCAGTTGTGAACTCACTGGTTGCAGACCCACTGGGATTCGAACCCAGGACATGCAGGTGAGAGGAAACTAAACACTATACCACGGAGGTCTGTTCTTTTGATTTCATTAGCGTCTTGAAACTTTATAGTACCTTTTAAACTAAGTTACAAATGAAATGATGAACACTTTGTACATAAAAAACATTTAAATTACGGAAGAAATGATATTTCAACCAATTTGTACTTCCCTCACTTTTGGAGACACACACACAATAAGAGTGCGTATCACCTGAGGGTGCTGGCAAGTGCTATTTTGAAAATGCTTGTCAGCAAATGCGTGCAGTGTTCGATTTAATGCTATACGCACGCTGACTTCACAAATGCTCTATTGTTCGACAACTTTTTACCTAATTAGACACGTTAGATAAATCTACCCAAGGAACTGTTTAAAAAAAAAAGTCAGTAGCGAAGGCTCTTGCACAAAACACAAATTTTCAGTTTCCTTTCTTAAACCCATGCCCAAAATGTAAGTGAACGGCTCAATATAGTATCATTGACTATACATATTTATTTAGTATTACATAAGTGTTCCATGACGATAAAAATCATTGTCAAAAATTGACCTAAGATCATCGCGAAAAGGCCTAACGCTAGTCATTCTAGCGCGTAGTTGAAATTCATCTACGCTTCTATGATAAGCCTATGCATCAGTTTCAACGTTATAAAGTTGTAGCATTTTCTGACTGTGTATAGGAGCCATGTTGTGGCTATAGCATATACTAGTCATATCTTATCTGAATAAGGCTATAGGCTAGGCCTAGTTGAACAGAACACTCCAATTTACGTGTCTCAAAATGTCTAAGAATTCATTCAGAAAAAGGTTAAAAAAATTACTAACTGTTCAAAATATTCTTAAACAATACTATGCACTTACCTAAATAAACTTAAATGTCCTAAAACCATAACAAAATTTTTATCGAAAAGTTGTGCGTAATATTTTCTCCATTGAACAGTAGGCTACTGCTTGTCCACCGCATACAAAATGATTAACTGCATATTCGTGTAAGTTCGCATACTCATTTCACGTGGGTGTACAAATTAAATGGGAGGATACAAAAACTTTTCACGGGCATTCGCGCAATGGTCCATTCATGACGAGCGGAAATATTCAAAATTGAGTTGCATGCAAGATTGATTTACAAATAGAATATCTTATCAAATCATTAATCATTGTGTATAAATGAATTAGCTTAGCACATCTTATCACTAGAAGAAGCATGGAGTACTGCACAGTGTGTACCGCAGAGACTGCGGCAGAGAAAAGATTTGCTGACTACTAACATCAGCAAACATTGCTGTTTTGTTTAAAACATTCAATATACTTTGTAATAAAAGAGGGGTACATTTGTTGACAATGTCACATTAGAGATTCGAATGCGCAAACGCAAACATGTTTTACGAAAAACTGGGCTTTCGTCCAAAAGTGTTAATCACTTGCGAACGCTCTCGCATTTCATTTTGTGCTCACGATTATAGTTGGAAGCGTGCGTATGTTGTTTTGGTTGAACACAGATCATTTTTTTGGAAAAACTTTTTTTTTAAAGAGTGATGTCCTCCGAATGGCCTATTTTAAATTCCTTGATGGCTTAGTAAAGATGGAATCGAAGTAGGCCTAGGGTCTATGTATAGTTGCATATTTAGATGAAATTAAGAATGTTTTCATATCACAATTCAAGTTGCACTAAAATTTTAGCGCAACTTTTTTGGACAAGTGTTGTAGCCCATCAACTTTTGCTTCAGTGTGGTTCCATTTTTTCAACACACAGGAGTTCATGCCCTAAACATGACAGTGACACGGACTGACCGGCTAAGTAGCCTTCAAAGTACAAATTACAATAGGCCTAACGTGTTTAGGGCTTACACTAGTTAGTGTTACCGTTACAGTGTTAGCCCCGAAGTTACAATTTAGGCCTAGGGGCCTAGGCCAAGGCCTACAATTAACAAACATTTTAATTTGTATCATTGACAAAATCGTAGCCTACATGATAAAAGATATCCAGAGTAAACAGGTTGTTTAATATACACTCAATTCCATTCCAGGCGATGAAAACAGCTAGATATGGATTTGTACTATCCTTGATATAATTCCAACAGCTTTATGTCCTTAACATTTCCGTAATTTTGTTGACAGCGCAAAGAGAGCCTCCTACTAAAAATGTCAATGAAACAAACTGCACTGAATCATGCATAAGCCGTATGCATGATGTGCACTGCACTGTGTATGTTTTTATGTTGCTGTGCTGCCGTGAGAGATTCTTTCATACAGATGTACGTTCGTTCATTAACTTCGATACAAAGGTCAAAGGTTAATATAGCTATAATATATTTATTAGAATAAATTAATTTTGTGTTTTAGTCCAGTGCCAGGGTTCTTTTAAGCTCCCATCACCATCGCAAATGAATATGATACACCATTTCTACCAGTTAGTGAAAAAATAGATTTAAAAGAATGCCTATTTTTTATTTTATTTTGCTTCGAACGTCACATATACACAGGCGCATACACAGTACAAGCTCAGGTTCATATAGTGTTAGCAAAGTGAGGGAGGCAGTGTGTGTAAACTTTGCGCTCAAATAATATTTGTGACCTCCAGTGGCGTTACTAGGCTGGAACGGGCGGTGTTGCCACATCGGGTCCGGACACCAGAGGGGCCCCATGACAAGTACCATAACAAAAATTAAAAAAACACCTATAAAGCGAAGCGTATTGTAGTGAAAAGGGCACAGACAGTCACCAAACAAGTCCCTTGTATTTTTAGGGCCATTTGCATATCCAGGATGGGCCCTTCCTTTCTGTCTCTTTTGCTATCATGACGGGCCCATTAATCATAATTTGGGTCCCACCTAAAAGATAGATAAGTGGGTCGTTCCTTTCTTTCCCTTGCTATCATGATGAAGCCCCTCCAGTCATATGTCGCCGCCTACAAAAAAAGATAATTATATTGGACCTTCCTTTCTTTCTCTTGTTATAATGAAGGACCATTCAATTATAAGTCAAGCCCATTGAAAACTATAACATAGCTTGAAAGTGTCATTTCCGGGCGTCTAGGGATTAAAATATCAATAATTTATCACCCCAGCCCCAACCATGATGAGGCTGGGAAACTTGTAGTCAGCTAACATCTGACTTAGTATACGCTATAGCCACTACATGGCTGTTACACACAGTATACAAGTTTTGCCTTGCAAGTAGTGCCTACTGAGTGAGGTGTTTATCTCACTAGAATATATGTGGATTCTTCTTAGGGGCCATTTGAAAAGCTGCACCGCGGCCTCGGGCCACCGAGTCCATATATCGCCAATATTGGGGATGGGAAAATTTGTATGTCCTCCTATCTTGAACCAAAAAAATATTCGGCGATCGTGGGATGAGGGTTCCCCCATATCTTTTCTGAAGGCAAAATATTTTGGTCCTAAACTGTGAAATGACCGAAAAAGAAACAATGAAAATACAAATATGTATCTTTTTATAAACGATAAAACATTGTAACAGCCGAATAATAGCAATTTCGTTTCAATTAGAATGATATGCCATAATGCAAAGTTTTGCCCATCGATTTTTGAGGTAAGCTGACAACGCTCTTGATGGTCCATGGACAATTTGCAATAGATATATAAAGTCACACAATTAATTTACTTCCTATGGACCAAGGGGACTTGTACCTCTGATTTCGTGGGGAAATTGAACCTCTAATTTCGTGGGGAAATTGACTCCCTATGATTTCGTTGGGGAATTGAACCTCTGATTTTGTGGAGGAATTAATGTTACATTTTGTCGCTTGACTATAAAGCTTATGTATCAGGACATGGAAACCCTTAATTACTTTTTCTTAAATAACGTTATCAAGGTGTTACGGACATCTTGAGAAGCGTAATATGCCCCAGTTGACAATTTCAGGATGACGCTGGTCGAGTCAGACCGGGTGACGTTGATTGAGTCAGGTCGGGTGACCCTGGTTAAGTCAGATGGACACTGATTGAGTCAGGGTGACGCTGGTTGAGTTAGGGTGACGCTAGTTAAGTCAAGGTGACGCTGATTGAGTCAGGTAATGTTGGGTGCATAAGAACCTCCCCCGCCCTCGAACAAAGCTTCATTTGGAGTTTTATCAGAAATTTGATACCCTCGTCGGAAAATATTATGTTTTCAGCAAAATAGGAACCGTAAAATCAGATGAAGCAAATAACTATTTTTCAATGCTTTGTATATTTATTTTCGGTTTGCCAACTGACCAATGGAAAATGCTGAGATGAGTATGCGAAGTCACTGCCATTGATGTCAGGAACATCCTTACTTAAAGCCGGGCTGAAGCCAAACTTGGGCCTCGATTTCTTTTCTTTTTTTCTTTTTTTATGGGCGGGGGGAGGGGAGTCCTGAAAGCTCTAATAAAAGATGGTTTACATCTTATTTTTAACGTAAAGGGTATGTGTTAGGATGCCTAAGCGGATTGTCGAACCGGTAACTTCAATTTCCATGAAACATAATTGCTCCTAATTGGGAAATCTCCTTCAACCCTTCAATAGTTCAAGTTTGGGAAATATTTCTCTCTTAATCTCTTTTAATCACGAGCTAAACCTGACGAGGTCTGATAAAATTTTACACCTGTTTTGCACATTACTGATGCACAAAGATTGTTGGGTGCATGTAAGCAGATGTGACAGTATTAAAAGTTTGAGAGATCCCCCGCCCCTCCCCCCCCCCTGCCCTCCCCTGCCCAGATGACCCTTTATACGCGCCTACGAACACTATGTACCATTATAGTTGGGAGTTAGTGTAAAGGGTTTAATATAAATGCAATCACGTGGCCATTTACTTCGTCTCAGCTCCCCCACCCCCCTCCATTCCAAAACTTTCCCCGGTCCCTGCATGATTAAACTAAAACGACGAATTTGCTGCAGCTCTGTTCAACTCGGCCGTATCATGTTATCACACATACATACTGTTCGTGCATGTACGTAATCTCCATACATACAATGCATAATATATGAATCTCTGAACAATTGTAATACGTTGATGACGTGGGTAAGCACGTGCCATATACTTACTGACGTCATTGCGATTTGTTTTGAGACAACAGCGCCTATTCAAGTTCCTATCATGTTAATCGGGAAATCTCGATCAATTTTCAGGAAAGCTCATTCAATTTTCAGGAAGTTTTTTTCGTTTTAAAATTTCCTCCATCTTCGGGTAATTTTCTTTAATTTGCGTTAAATGTTGCCAAATTGTATCAAAATTTTCATTAATTTTACCATTTTTCCTTCAATTTCTTTGAATTTATTTTTGAAGGGAAGGTGAAGGTGAATCTGGGAAGATTTAACTGGGAAGGTGAATCTTCTTAGGGGTAAATTTTCCCCGACTTCCCTCCCCTACGCCTCTGCCCTCCACTCAAGTCGAAAGCAGTGTCGGTTGTAGCATTGCACCATTTTATGATCGAAGAACACGGAATTAATATATGATAATTATTTAAAATAATGCTGTAACTTTGTTGCTAATTCTAATGTTGTATATATTGTTGTGAGGTATACAGACCCTTGAGTTCTAAAATTATGTTTCTTATTTACCTATATATGAACATGGGAATTATCAAGGGGAATGGGGGATATATCCACCCCCTCCCCCCTCCCACACACACACTTTTTTGACAAGGGGGCTGATCCATACTATCATCCCCACCCCTACAATTGTTTGGACCGAATGTACTTTAAAACTAAGTAATAAATTACATTTTGAAAGGTATTTAGAAGTATAGAAAGCAGGCTCGGAACAGGAACTTTCCACCCCACGCCAATCACTCCCAACCCCACGACCCCCACGACCCCTAGACCCTTACAACCCCCACGACCCCCACGACCTCCACAACCCCCACTCCACCACTTGCAATCTCACCACTCGCAATCCAACCACTCGCAACCCCACCACTCACAACCCCACCACTCACAACCCCAGCCCCACTGCAGCCCCAGCCCCACCCCACCCAACCCCACTGCACCCAACCCCACTGTTCCCAACCCACCCCACCCCCCGACCCCACTGCTTCCGACCCCACCGCTCCTGACCCCACTGCTCCTGACCCCACCACTCCCAACCCCACCACTTTCACCCCTACCACTCTCACCCCTACCACTCTCGTCCTACCACTCTCACCCTACCACTTCCACCTCAGGTTGCAACCTGACTCAATAAGTGAGATGGACACATAGCGATAACAATATGCCTTTTTATTCAGCCAGGTGTAAATGTCCTAAGCAAGTTTATTTCTCTGTTACCTGCAGGTTACTGAGCCATGTTTTTAATGTTTTTAGGCGTAGGCCTATACATGAAAGCGGATAAATTTATTTTCTAACATTTTGGAAAGGTAGGTTGCTCACTTGCATAATAAAACATGGGTAAAATCGTAATTGTATTAAGACCTCCAATATTTCTTTATAAATTAAAAACTGTCCGTTTCATTCTGTTAAATTTTGCAGTATTGATTTTTTTCTTTCAAATAGCCTACAATAAACAGCCGACTTTTTAGAGAATATTAGTCCAATTTTTTTTTTTTATTATGCAGGCCCATAGCAAGGATTTTGAGAGGGATTTGTTTCCTCGTGTAAAACGGCACTTCATTCCTGCACCTCGGAAAATGAAAATGGGAACGCGACGTTCTGCATCAGTTTTTTTTTTTTCTTCGCTAGAGTAAACCGTAATTATCATTTGGAAAGTGGGGGGACAATTTGTCTCTTATTCCAAGAGATGGTGGGTGGGGAGGGGGAAGGGGAGGGCACAAGAGGTAAATTTTTCCTCAAAATGTACTGAATTTCCTTATTCCCCGGGGATTACAGCCCTAGAGTAAGCTATAGAATCGTCAGATAGTCAGATCCGTTTCGGTACTTCAACTTGCTTTGAAATTCCAAGTACTTTAGATTTGAAAAGAGCACTTTCTCAGAAAAAGGGGATTCTTAAGAGAAAAGTTTGAAAATGTAAAATAATATAGTAGTAATATATTACACTTTGTGCGATATTGTATTTAATGCATGAACTAAGGCACCGAGATATAGAGGGAGAGGGGCGGAATATAGAACAGGTTCGTTTAAAAAGTTTGACAAAATTTACACATCTTCATATTGGAAGCTTATCAAACATTTCTCTTTTAGACTACACATTATTTTTCAGAGTGACCATAGACCTATATCCATGCACAGAAACGTGAACGACAAAACATTAAATTTATATAACAGTATGCGTTTTCAGGATTTTGTGCTTTGTATATTGTGTATCATAGCTCTCTTTGACATGAATTTTGACTTGCATGATATACCTTCTTCCTATACATTGTGATTATTCTTCCCTCGTAGAGACTGGCTAATAGGATAAGAGGTATTAGTGACCCATGAAGATCTTTTCTTAGAGCTTGCCTTTGAAAACATTCACTGATGATGCTTTAACAACCTCTTTAGCAAGTTGGTTCAAGACTTTCCATATTCTACAAAAGTGTGAGTTCTTCCTCACTTCCAGTCTTGAAAATTTCGTTCTGATTTTCATTGAATTTCCTCTAGTTGCTGTTTCTTTTTCTATTATTTCAACTATGCCATCAACATCAATAGCTATCTTATTGTTCATATTATTATAGAATAGTGTTAACAAGTCCTGTCTGATGTGCCTTTGTTCCAAAGTCATTAAATTAGATTATGCTAATCTCTCTTCATATGTTTTGTTCTTCATCCCCGAAATTACCTTAGTCCATCTTCTTTGCACCCCCTCCAACAAATTAATGACTTTTCTCAAATATAGTCTCCATACCTGTATCGCATAATCCCAATGCGGTCTCACCAATGATTTGTTTAAATTTTACATAAGCTTTCTGTCAAAGTTGACAAAATTGCGCTTGATGATGCCAATTGTCCTATTTGCTTTCCTGACTGATTCTGCACATTGTTTATTAAATTTCATAGATGTGCTCACATATACACCCAAGTCTTTCTCTTCCTTCTTTGTTTGCAACATTTTATCATCTATAGAATATTCATACTTAAGGTTGTCAAATCCAAAGTAGAGAATTTAACACCTGTTCACATTAAACTTCATCTGCCACTTTTGAGTCCAATTAGGAAGCTTGTCCAAGTATTTTTGCAAAATCTCCTTAACTTCCTCGCTCTCTATGGGTCGAATAATCTTTGTATCATCTGTAAACTTACTTGCTGTTACGGTTGATTCTAACTCTAGATCCATATAGTTCATATACATTGTAAAGCAAATTGGACCTATCACTGACACTTGAACCACCAAGCTTGTGACTTTCTTCCACCCTGATATCTGCCCATTCAACACAGCTCTCTGTTTCCAATCCTTCAGCCATTCTTGTATCTATTTCTTCAACCATTTACTCCATGCACTTTCAGTTTCTCTATCAGTCTTCCATGAGGTACCGTATCGAATGCTTTTTGTAGATCCGAGTAAACCACGTCTACCGGTATTCCTTTGTCAATACGCTCTGTGAGCTCATTCCAATATAACAGTAAATTCGAAACACATGGACTTCGCTTTCCTAAATCAACGTTGTGTATTACTGATCAATTTATTATTTTCGAGAAAATCTGCTATGAAATCTCTCAATATGCTTTACATTATCTTTCCAGGTACCGATGTTAAATTGACTGGTCTGTAATTTGATACTTCTGAATGTGGTCCTTTTTTATACAAAGGTGTTATATTTGCACATTTCCCTTTTTTGGAATTTCTGATCTTTTTAGGGATTTCTGGAATATCATTGTAAGAGATTTAGCTACCTCTTTCGCCAAGGCTTTAATATAATCTGCATTTATTCCATCTGGACCTGAAGCTTTTTCTTTCTTTAACTTCCTAATATTTGCCATTACCATCTCTTTTGTTGTAGCAAATGTTTCTAATCTGTTCTCTTCATCTCCTTCATAGATTGGCACTGCCATTGATATATTTGCTTTCTCTTTTGTGAACACACTGAAAAATTCATTCCATACCTCTGCTGTCTCTATGTCTGATGTTATGGTATTTCCATCTTTATCTACAATTGGTCCCACTTGGCTTCTGATGCTTTGTATAGATCTGATATATGAATAAAAAGTTGTGGGGTCTGCCTTAATATTGTTTGCTAGTAACAACTCAAAGTTTTTTTTAGCTAACTTTATCTGCTCTTTCACTTCCCTTTACAGTTTCTTAAAATAATCCCACTTATCCAATTCTTTAGTCATTTTATATCTTCTCCATGACATGCCTTCCTTTTCTTTCGCATCAACGTCTTTATTTTTTTGTGATCCATTTTGGGTGCTTATAATTTTGACTTATCCTCTGTAGAACATACTTGTCAATCTGATCTTTATATATTTGCACCCATACTCCCCACAATTCACTAGCAGATATGTCACTGTAATTGTCCCAATTAACATGTCCATACTTTACTTTCATTATTACCCAATCAGCTCTTTTCCAGTTCAACACACCATCTTTCTTCCCCTCTTTTCTTCCTCTGTAAATGCAGTTCCAAACTATACAAATGTGATCACTACTTCTAAATTGTTCTCCCTTTTCCAACTCTTCCACCATTTCCTCTTCCGACGTTAATAAAAGATACAGAATATTGTTTTCCCTCCTAGGCTCATTAATGTGTTGGCACCTAAAATTATCTTGCATTATTTGTAAAAAAGTTTCTTGATCCCAAGGATTCGGCTTCTAACCACTCCCAGTTAATGCCTGGTAAATCAACATGTATCTTAATCTTTTATGATCAGTTACAAGCCCTGGTAGATAGAGTGCCCAAGCATGACCTATTAATCATAATGGGCGACATGAATTTTAAAGTAGGATGTAATAATTATGATATGGTATTATGTGATTGGAAGGCATGGCATTGGTGAAAGGAATGCTAATGATAAAAGGCTTTTGGACTTCTGTGGTATCAACAATTTATTGGTGACTGGCACAATTTTTTCACATAAACTCATTCATAAACAGACCTGGACTTCCCCAAGAGGGAGAACAAACCAAATTGATCATGTGCTTGTAACAAAGCAACATAGATCCTCCATATAAGACACAAAAGTGATGAGAAGGGCTGACATTTCAAGTGATCACCACTTGATACGGACCAGGATCTGATTGAAACTGAAAGGAAAACCGATAACAAAGAAATGTCGACTCAATTATGATACCATCAACTTACAGCAACCAGCAATTAGAGAAGAGTTTTCGGTTGAACTACGAAATAGATATGAAGTTTTACAAGACTGCTGTGGTGAGACTGAAGTACCTGATAACATCGAAGTAGTTGAGAGTAAGTGGCAGACATTTGAAGAGGTATACAATGGGGATGCTAAAAAGGTCCTTGGGTACAAAAAGAAGAGCCACAAGCTATGGATCAGCAGAGAAAGTTGGAAATGTGTTGAGGAGAGAAAACAGCTGAAGGTTAAGATTGAGAATGCCAAGTCAAATAGAATTAAAGATATTATGAGAGCTAAGTATGCTGAAAAAGACAAAGATGTAAAGAAAAGCTTAGGGAGTGATAAAAGAAAGTGGGTTGACGACCTTGCTACATCTGCAGAGGAATCAGCTAGTAATGGCAGAATGAGAGAGCTTTACAAGATAACCAAACAATTTGCAATGAAATGATTAAGGTTGGAAGTGCTATAAAAGACAAGGACGGGAATCTATCAACGGATGAAAAAGAAAGAGGTGGAAAGTGCATTTCGAGGAGATACTGAATAGACCAGATCCTGTTTTTCCAGTTCCTAATATAAGATGTGACCCTGAAATAGACGAAATCAGTACCAGTTATATTACAAGAAGTGAAATAAAAGAGGCATTGATGAAGCTAAAGAATAACAAAGCTGCAAGCAAAGATAATATAACTGCTGAATTGTCAAAAGCAGATATATGCTCATCAGTATTATGGCTTGAAGAGCTGTTCAGAATTGTATGGAAAAGGAAGTTATACCAAAATCATGGAAGCAAGGACTGATAACAAAAATACCAAAGAAAGGCAATACTACTGTATGCGATAACTGGCGTGGAATAATCTTAACATCCATACCAAGCAAAATATTTGGAAGAGTTTTAATTGGCAGAGTTAGAAACGGTGTTGACAGTGAGATGAGAGATACACAGGCAGGCTAAATTTAGAAGAGGAAGGAGTACCACCGAGCAATATTTATCCTGCGCAACATTCTTGAACAGGTGGCTGAATGGCAGTCAACCATATATATCGCCTTTGTTGACTTCGAGAAGGCGTTTGACTTAGTGCACAGAGAAAGCCTCTGGAAAATAATGGCAGCCTATGGTATTCTACAAAAGATAATATGTTTGATTAAAGCATTATATGAAGACAGTGAATGTGCAGTTATAGATGATGGTGTGGAATCTAAATGGTTTTAAGTCATAAGTGGTATAAAGCAAGGTGATGTAATGTCAGGGTTCCTTTTGGGTGATGAGGAAAACGACTGATAATAACAGGAATGGAATTAGATGGAAATTAATGTCAACCTTTGAGGACTTAGATTTTGCTGAGGATATCCTGCTCTACTTATATCTACATATCAACACATGCAAACCAAAGTGACCAGGCTCAATCCGTATGCTGCAGAAACTGGCTAAGAATTAATAAGGATAAGACAGCATGAAAGTTTACAGCAAATGTGCAAACAAAGTTTATATCGATAACCAACAAATAATGAAGTAAACAAGTTCAGATACCTTGGTGCAACAGTAAGCTTACAAGGTGGTGGCGAGGAAGATATCCAAAACAGAATCTCTGAAGCAAGAGTAGCTTTTATGAAAATAAATAAGATATGGAACTCAAGCACATTCTCAATATATACAAAAATACGACTGTTTCACTCTCTTTTTAAGTCTGTACTCTTGTATGGTTGCGAGACATGGAGCGTTAATGTAGCAGATAATAAAAAGCTGGATACATTTATGTTCAAATGTTACAGGAGAATTTTGAAGATCAGATGGCCATATGTAATATATAATGATGAAATACTAAGAATCAGTAAACATGACAAAATCAGCACTGAAGTAAAACGAAGAAGGTGGAGGTGGATTAGTCATGTGATGCGCAAGACGGGAGAAGGAGAGTTGGTCGTCCTAGAACGACCTGGAAAAGGACAGTCGAGAAGGAGAGGAATTAGATGGGATGGCGCTCGTGGACAGAAGCCAGGCAAGTTGCAAATAACAGAGTCTAGTGGAGAGAGTGCACTGCCGCCTTATGGGCCAGGAGGCCTGAAGAGACTATGTGAGGTGAGGAAATTAAAATCTCCAATTATCATCACTCTTTTATACTTTGCTACTTGGGGTAGCGATTCATACAGTTTTTCATCATCTTCCTGTGTAGTATTTGGTGTTCTATACACCTCTCCTATCATGATTTACTCCCCATTGCTTTCTACTCTATGCTATATCGCTTATTCAAACTCTCCCGTTTTCAAGTCTTGAACATTGTCCTTCACATAAATCGCAACACCCCCTCTTTCACTTCTGTTTTGTCTGTCTTTTCTGTAACATCAATAGTTATTTATAACTAAGTATCTCTGCATTACTTATTTTGTCACTTAACCACGTTTCTGTAACAAACACAAAATCAAACTTATATTTTCCAACATATGCTTGAAGTAGATCCATTATATCTGACCGAAATGTTTCATTATAAACAAACTACTTACCGCCTTTGCTCTTAAAACCACCTCATCCTTAATGTTCCAAAAAATAAACTTACATATGATCAGATGGTGATCGCTCTGTGCAAATATTTGGCCCAAAACTTTGGAATGTCTTACCTCTTTCAATCAAATCTGCTCAATCCCTTAAACAATTCCACACCTTGCCTAAGACTCACTTATCTATTTGTGCTTTCAAGTCCTCTTCATAATTTTTTTGTTCTTTGTTTTCTTTATATTTCATGCTTATCTTATTTACTTTTCTTTATCGTATTTATTTTCTTTTATATGCATATTTTGTAAGGCGCATTAGAATAAGTTATTTAGATAATGCGCCATATAAGTGTAATAAACTTAAACTTAAACTTTGTTGGTAATACTTCTAGCATTACAGTAGAAACACTTAAAGGAATATTCCCATGGACTTTCAGTTTTTCATATATGATAAAGAAAATTTGTAGAATCAAAGTAGTGAAAAACTCTGTTAATATCTTATTCCGTTGAGGAGTTACAACAATGTAAAGAGTAGAAAAATGTTTTTAAAAACACCTCGTACAGTATATGTCTTTCAGCTTCAGTGATGTCATCTAGGCAATTCCAGCATAGTTCTTATGTATTTCTTATCAATTTATTCACACTTTTACATAATCAAACAGTATTTTTGGTTCATTACAGAGATAGGGTGGAATATATAATTTACGAGAAAAACATTTTGGTTTTTTCTTGGTGTACATTACATTTACAATGATAAAAAATCCAAATCATTTTTTATAAAATACAAAAGACGTTTTGAAATTGTCTCTATGACATCACAGATGTTGCCAATCATTCACTTCTGTCCAAATTCAAATATACGTTAAAATTTCGTAACTTATAGACGGAATAAGATATTAACATAGTTTTTTCACCACTTTTGTTTCTGGAATTTTTCTCTATCATATATGAAAAAATGAAAATCCATGGGCATATTCTGTAAATTCAGCATCCTCTTTGCCTTCGGCGTATTGCTAACCCTATTTACATTGTTCAACTTATTATTATTTTTCTTTGTAGTTCTTTATTTCGTTTTTGGTTCCTACAGTTCCTCACGAAAGGAAGCACCTCTGTTTGGATTTGCTCTTGACTCTCTTTTCCTCCATGCTTCTCTACTTGGCAATTTATCTCAAACTTTCATAAGTTTTCCTTTTACTATTTTTGAGTTGGGTTTTCCTGTATCCATACTCATTTTCATTTCCTCTCTAAGCTGTTGCACAACAATACTTTGCTGATAAGTTAGATCTGGACGTATGTACACCTCTTTGTAATTTTCCATGTCTTTAAGCCCATTTGCTTTTCTTAGCATCATGTTTTTGCAATCCATATCCTTAATTTCCACACTTATAAAGTTCTTGTTTTTCAATTGCATCATTTTGGTTACATTATCTATCGGTTAATTGAAGGCCAGAACTAACTGTTTCATCTTATCATCCAGGTCTGCACTATCATCATCCTCCTTTTATAAAATGCTTGTCACTACACGGTTTTTTTTTGTGTGTTTTTTTGCCACTCTGATTGTTCATTCCATTCTTCCCTTATTTGCTTTCTTATAAAGGTGCTGATTTTTTCTCCCCTCCAATATTGTTCAGTACTGTTCCTGCTTAGGATCCTTTTTTGTATCTTTTTGATATTTTCTTCATTGGTTTTTATTTCATTTTCCAACTCTTTGGCTTTCTTTGCAAATTGTTCTTGCTTTTGTTTCAACTGTTTCCGCAAAAAACATTTGACGCATATTTCTTGCATATTCTGCACTGCCATGGGATCTCCTGTGTTCCATTATGTCTAAATTTACTAATGCTCCCATACAATTCATCGATTACCCCAGCACATGTTGAGTGATACCAAGTCTTACATATATCGCATAGAAATGCCTTATCAGAATCCTCCACTACCACATCACATTTGCTTCACAAGTTATCTTCTTCTGAATCTGTACTGCTGACAATTGATTGTTTTTCCCTTCCACTTGCCATTTTATTGTGAAATCTCCCATTATCACTTTTTTTAAATTTATTTCAGCTAAAATGGACCTTATGAACAAGGTATCACAAGTGTAGCTTCCACTATGAAAAAGTATCACAATCGGACGCAGTCCCACACTAACTGATGGCCACACATGTGTTTCAAAACACCTCACAAAAATCCACAATAATCTTTGTCATTCTTGCAAAAAATTGCAACCAAATGCAGGAATAGATCAAAAATACCTTTAACAGAGCATATATCTCAGGGATAAGTCCCTAACCGACAAATCTTACCCCCTTCCCCCCCCACCCCATTCCTACCCCCTACACACACTTTTGTAAATGGATTTACGCCACTGTATATGAATCATCATTTGAATCGTAATTTGGGAAGGGGGAAAATTTGTAATCGGGGGAATTCCTCCTACCCCCTCTGGTTATGCTAGTAACCATGAGCCCCGTTGTTATTTTTAGAATACACCTGTCTATATCAACAGATAACGAGGTCGAACACTTTTTTCTATTTAAAATCTCAAAAACAACGCCCTCACTAATATCTGTCGCGTACTCCTTCAATTTTTCGTATATTGTAGCTCCTTTAAATGAACTTTGTGATATATTCGCAAAATTTTGTAGAAAGTTTATCAATTTTTTTAGAACGAAACTACATTACGGCATTACGGTGACGTTTTCCCCTTCAACTGGTTTTTTGACACTTGTAGGCCCATAAAAACACGTGTAATTTTTTTTCTTCGGGCCCTCAAAGTACAGGTTAAGTCCATATTTCCCTCACAGAGTCAACAAGGAATGGGAAATATGGGGAAACTGTCTCTGAGAGTATTTGATCTACATGCCATCTTTCCGGTTGTGGGAGGTGAAATTGGGGGATTTAGTCACTTGAGTAAAATACTCAGCAAATGATTAATTTCAGAATAAGAGATTTCTAAAAAGAATTATTAAATTGCATAGGAATCCTCTGAAGGAAACCCTCTTATGTCTGAATGTATTCTCAGTTGTGGTATGCTTTGGGATTACCTCCCCAGGCACAAAGGTTGGTACCATCCCCTCGGTTATATCGGGAGGATGTTAATAACCGGTGGGCTTTCCTTTGGCTGTGTTGCTTATACATGTAACGGGTGGGCTTTCCTATGGCTGTGTTGCTTATACATGTACCGGGTGGGTTTTCCTTTGGCTTTGTTGCCTATACATGTACCGGGTGGGCTTTCCTTTGACTATGTTGCTTATACATGTACCGCGTGGGCTTTCCTGTGGCTGTGTTGCTTATACATGTACCGGGTGGGCTTTCCTTTGACTATGTTGCCTATACATGTACCGCGTGGGCTTTCCTATGGCTGTGTTGCTTATACATGTACCGCGTGGGCTTTCCTTTGGCTTTATTGCTTATACATGTACCGGGTGGGATTTCCTGTGGCTAAGTTGCTTATACATGTACCGGGTGGGCTTTCCTTTGGCTTTGTTACTTATATGTACGGTACCTGCCATCATCAATACAGCGGTTAATTGGTCAATCGATTTGTTTTATCGGTGATGGGGATGTCAGACCATTCATTGATTCCAGACAATCATTTCCATCTTTTCAGACAAAACCAGCACCCAGGGAAAGTGACGTACCGTCCAATCAGCCAGCATTGCATGTTTTGTAAGGACTGACACCATCAATTGTAAACTGGGGATGGTAGGTCATGGATCTATTGCAATTCCCTGAGTAGGTGGAGCATTTAAGGTATGTACTCCATGTAAGACCTGGAGTACATAAGATAGATATAGTTGGCCATGCGGGTCATAACGTCTCCTAATGTTACGCCGAAGAAAAGTTAATTCTTACGCCGTAACAATTTCATTTCATACGTCTAAAACGGGTCACTAATTGGCTTGTTTCCTTTAGGCGTAAGAATAGACATAATTTTACGAGTCAGAACTAATTTCAGACGTATTTAACGTTTAAGAAAAATCAATTCTTACGTCGTAACAATCATTTCTTACGACGTAACCATTGCATACGTCCAAAACGGGTCGCTGATTGGCTGTTTCATTTAGACGTAAGAATAGAAAATTAGTTTTCACGCGTAAAATTATATCTATTCGTACGCCTAAAGGAAACAGCCAATTAGGGACCCGTTTTAGACGTATAAAATGGAATTGTTACGACGTAAGAATTAATTTTTCTTCCGCGTAACATTAGGAGACGTTATGACCCGCATGGCCAACCATAAACGTATATGTTTTGATCTTGTGATCACAAGAAATTGTCGTCCAATAAATAGACATTTTACGGCGTTATCATTCCCAAATAATTTAATCTTTTCTCTTTAAAATCTACAGGCATCTTACACAAAGGCAATTTGAACAATTACCACCAATTTAAGCACATATCGCACTTACGGCAGTGGTTTATCAAAATCGACCTTTCTCCTTTGATCAACGTATTTGGGTATGCTCACATAGTCTGAGTAACTAGTGAGATAAAAACATCTCATTCAGTATGCTGCAATACTGTGTTAGTTTAGTCCCCTTGGGATTGTGTATATATATATATTTTTGCTCTAGTTCATGATTAGCCAAATTTTCATACTAAACACACAAAAAAAAATAAAAAAATTGGCTGGGTATTGTGAGGGGTTCTTGTCAAACACAGTGCACATAATACTACGCTCCAAAATATAATTGTCAATCCAATTTGCCAGATGGTTGTTAATTTCCATTGGCCTTTATAAGTTAATCTTCCAAAGTCATCAGTTAATCCTCCGAAGTCATTTAAAGGAAGTCTCAGCAGTGGCAGATCCAGGAGAGACGGGAGGCCTCCCTGTGGGGGAGGGGGGGGGGGAGTATTCATATCAAAGGAGTGGGTTTGCGACGGGCTGTCCAAATTACGCTGTCTAGGTAGACTATGGCGCGCTGAATCAAAAACTTTGAAAAAGTCCTCCTCGGAAATCTATTTTTCAGTGGTCACGGCATATCCAAACAGTGGAGGATGCCATCTGTTAAAGGACATGAAAAATGAAGCACTTCTTTGTTACTACAATGTTATTGTAATTTGTGAAGTTATTTCAAGAAAATTCCCCAAAATACCCTGGTCTTGGTTTCAAATGGTGTCCCATTAACGTGTTACAGTAATGTATCCAACCCCTCCCCATCCAACCATGTTTCCCCCCTCCCCATCCACCACGTCTTGGCCCTACCAACTCAAATTTAGCCGGCTATGCTGACACAGCATATCGTTTCAAAATGAAGTTTGGGAATCATATTTATCACAGATTCATACTCAAATAAAAGTAACAGGAATAATGAAAGTCATGGCAGACATATTTGTTGACAAATGAAATGGCTATGATTATAAAAAGAACATAAGATGAGACCATTTTCTTTGTATTTTTCTCAGCCATTTATGGTACATAGACAATTCCACAGGACCACAGACATACAAATGAATATATTTATATCCTAAATTACCACTGGTATTATTCAACCCAGCGCTTACTAATAATACACATGGTTAACCAACATGCCCATCAAGCTATAGTTAGCCTGCATATGAGAATCAAGAAACATTTTTGGTAAGTACACTACTGCAGGCTGCAGCAAATGAAATACTTTTTCTCATAGCAGTTGACTGACACCTTGAGATCTGCTTGATGGGTCTTTCTTAGGTCAGGGTATGTTTTCTCATGACATCCATATACATATTTTCAACTTAAACAAGGAACGGTAACTGAAAATAAGATATGAAAGTCATGAGTAAAAACGACGAAAACGATTGATTTCTCGATACTTAAATTTTTTTATTTTTCAATTTACACCAGCACGTAATACCAACTAGTAGGGTTTGTACTTCACCAGAAGAAGAAGGATTTATGTCATTCTAAACAAACTGAATACTTACTTACCTGTGTGTACGTCCTTCATTCTTTTCATGGATTTATGTTTCTTCAGCTTATATTCTAAAGTAATTTTCTAATATTTAATTGATGAGCAACTCCACCACTACAAAAAAACACAATACCGTGTAAGTTACAGCTTAGCTGGGCCTTCATTACACTGAAATTTAAAACTTTATAAATAAAAGAACAGCCTCAACATAGGCCTTTATTAATTAAGTCTTATGCAGAACTGCAGTAGCTCCAGCGAATAGTTTAATCCTTACGTAACAAATAACGTTACTAGGCTTATTTAGCCTTACTAAAACTATGCCAAAGTTTGATGATTAAAATACCTCGAAAGCTACGTAGAATGCTTTTGACCTATGACGTGTGGGTTAATATAACAATCATTTAGGATAACTAATCTATCAGCAAAGGAAGTACAAGCTTTAGAAAATCTGCAAAAAAGAATGATTTGCTGCATCTTCAACTTAAATAGTTCAACATCATATTAGGGACTGTTGAAAGAAGCAGGTTTTGGGCCAATACTACAAATTATTCATGGCAAGAAACTCATGTTAGTATACTAGTTACTCATTTCATCATACGAAAGTAGGCTCAACAGCAAGAAAAATACTTATTAAACAAAAAGTTGAAGGCTATCCATATTTTTAACTGTTTCTACTTTCAGAACATTATTGGAATGGATATGAGCAAAACTGCAAACCTTTATGATACGGACAATTTGGAAAACCTAAGGAAAATAGCCTGGTACGCAGAGAAAGTAAATGAAATAAAACAAATAAAGCTAACAATGAACAGATAGGCTTCCCCAAACTCCGTACAGTTTAAATCAATGTATAGTATATTTAGCCAACAGTTTTTTACGAGTCTCGCACGTCATCATCGAATTTATTATTTATCGACTGCCTGGAATTTCCATTAGGGTGGACTCCGTGATTAACCACATAAACCACAGATGGACCCTTGCCATGCTTGAACAAATCTGAGGAAATTGGCCCACTTCAACTGCAAAACATTGCCCTTAATCGTCACCTGTCCCACACAAATTTGATATGGGCAGAAAGCTTATTGCCTCGCCTACAAATTTGTATTGATATTTTGACTTACTTTTCTTGAAGATGGTCAGGAGCTCGGCAAAAATTCGGTCCAACATTTACCCCATATTTCAAGGTATCATTCTGTAAAACACATATCTCAAAAATGGTTAAACAAAGCATGTACAAATTTATATAAATCGAAAGAGAAAAAGTTATAGTTTCACTTACCTCGCCTTCTCCCTCACCCTCCTCCCCTCCCCCCCCCCCCCCCCACACACACACACACACACCCCTTGAAGAAAAAAATGTATTCCTTCAGTCATTAGTTTCGCGAGAAAGATTTTTATTTTTATTTATTAAAATGGGCGGAGTCCTGTGCGAAGAAAGTGACATCACACCACCTTATTAACGCGCTAGCGCTACGCTGGAAATTGACTGTCAGGCCTACCCTACAATGTATGCCAAGCTAGCTACCAAGGAAAGCTAGCTAGCTCTAACTAAGCCTGTGAATTGTGAAGTTAGTACGGTAATTGACTGGTCGGCGACTATACCGTGGGGTGACTATGTCCTCAAATGAAATGAGTAATTGATAGTTCTTTTTAAAATTGAAATATAAATCGCCTTATTCGGGGCCCAAGGTATTGGAAGGCTGGTGCTTCACACGAATATTCTCGCAAAAAATGATATGTTTTTATGCTGGAAGCAAAATACATAATAGTAATAGACCATTTCCGCGAACCACGACTTCAGGTGAGTATTTGTGTTTTCGCCCGCAAATCAAGATCATTTGTTACTGTTTATGGATCATATGAAAGTGGATGATGATTAAATATTAACATTAAGCAATTTCAACGTTTATGTGTCTTCTTCCCACATTGCAAAAGAGTATGAACTTCTCCGATTTTTAACTCTTCTCAACTAACATTTCCATCAACTGTAGGCAGTAGTACTAACTCATATGATGCACTTCAAAGTTATTCTTCCGGCCTTGACTCGGGTCCAACCACCATCCCGATGTCAATTTGATAACTAATCCAAAAAAAGGTAAAAAGGAAGGTTCTAATATTTCTTGTTATCAACTTTAAAAGTGTTTTGAAACAAACCAATTCACCAGCTGTTACCTCAGCTAATGTCATTCCCGGTATAAGTGACCATGATATTGTTGAACTGACCCTAAATATCTCCCCTCGTAAAAAATTGCCTAAACGTAAAATCTATTTAAAGAAAAAAGCTAACATAAAACATAAAAAAAGACCTGACCAAATTTAAACTGCAATATTATACTCAACTAAACTAAATCTGCCCTGGTTCACCCGTATCCAACGCCGTCTCTGCAGGAAAAAAGATAAACTGTTTAAAAAGCCAAGACTAATCAACAAGCCAATGACTGGACTACCTATAAAAGCTTTAGGAAGGCTGTCTGTAAAAACCTTAAAGAAGCTAGAAACACCTTCATCTGTGATAAACTTAAAAACTCACTTAACGAAAACCCAAAGGCATTCTGGTCCTATATCAAAAGATTAAGAAGTAACTCTGTAGGTGTGTCTGATCTACTAAATAATGGTAAACTCTGCAGTGACAGTAAAACTAAAGCTAACATTCTAAATGACCAGTTTTTCAGTGTTTTCACAGAAGAAAACACCTCCCAAATCCCTGTAACTAAACCACTCAACAACAGCAAAATAAACCAACTTCTAATTACCCCAGAAGGTGTCAAAAAGCAACTGCATAACCTAGACCGCAACAAAGCCTCAGGTCCTGACCAAATACCCCCATGGTTTCTAAAAACACATGCTGATGACCTCTATGAAATTCTAACTGATCTCTTTCAAACCTCTGTCAATAATGATACTATCCCTAACAAGTGGAAAGAAGCAAACATATGTAGCATTTTTTTAAAAAGGTGATAAACAAAACCCAGCTAATTATAGACCTATTTCCCTCACCTGCATTTGTAGTAAAATTCTTGAGCATATAATCCACTCACATGTGATAAAATTCCTTGATGAGCAAAATATAACTGATTTACAACATGGCTTCCGTGCAAAAAGATCGACTGAAACACAACTCCTCTTAACAATAAATGATATCTCTAAACAAATTGACCAAAACAGTAACGTCTCTATGGCTATTCTTGACTTCTCAAAAGCCTTTGATAAAGTCCCACACCAGCGCCTGTTATCCAAACTCTCCGCCTATGGCATTGATGGAAATCTTCAGGCCTGGTTTGCATCATTCCTCAACAACTGCATCCAGCGTGTTGTCTGTGATGGTGAAATCTCTGATTCTAAACAGGTTTTATCCGGTGTACCACAAGGTACTGTCTTGGGTCCATTACTTTTCCTCTTATATGTAAATGACATCCGTGATAATATAAACAGCACAGTTAGACTGTTTGCTGATGACTGCCTTGTGTACAGAACAATTGATAACCCCTCTGACCAACAAATCCTCCAAGATGATCTTAACAAACTTGAACAATGGCAAAACAAATGGCAAATTAATTTCAACCCCTCTAAATGCTACATCTTGTCAATTTCCTCTAAGAAATGCTTTTCACCTGTTTATACCTTATGCAACCAGCCACTAAAACATGTCAACTCCCACCCATACCTAGGTATTGAAATTAATAATAAACTAAGATGGGATAAACATATACATAACATAACCAAGAAAGCTAACCCTATACTTGGCCTATTAAAACGTTACCTCTTAAACTGTCCCACCGACGTTAAATCCACTGCTTATAAAGCTCTAGTCAGGCCAGTACTTGAGTACTCATCTGCAGTCTGAGACCCCCATCACCAGTGCGATGTGGATAAACTTGAATCTATTTAAAGGAGAGCAGCCAGGTTCTGTATGGCAGACTACTTTTATAAATCTAGTGTAAAAAACATGCTTCATAAATTAGATTGGCCCCTGCTTAAAACAAGAAGATACAACACCCGGCTACATATGCTATATAAAATCAATAACAATTTTGTTGCCATCAATAAAGATAAACTTATCCCCACCGTCAGAAGTAATACAAGAAATAATCATGACCTTAGTTTCTAGGTTCCCTTTGCTAAAAAGAATGTATATAAACACTCTTTCTTCCCTCACACACTAAAGGATTGGAATGCTTTACCGCAGACATTGTACATGCACCAAGTCTCAACTGTTTCAAAGCTAAACTTACTAACACTTACTAAAATTGCTAACTAGTTTTTTTATATTTTTTTTACTCATACTTTTTACGCTCGGTTGGCGTTTATGTCCTCTTAAAGGATTTTTGCCGACTTAACCGATTCAGATTCAGATTCAGAAGATAGCCTCCACTGAAAGTCTTATAAAAGACAAAGACTTTGACTACCTACTGTGGTGTAATGGTTATCATACATGTCTACAGACCACAAGGTCCTGGGTTCAAGCCTGGGTTGGGTAGACACGCCAGTGCACCACAACTGGTTATCAAAGGCCGTGGACATTGACTTGGTTGTCGATGTTATGTCTGTCCGTACGTCGAACCTGTGTTCTCGTCTGGGTCGTATTAAGCGTTTCTTGATAGCATTGTTACTATCATAAAGATTACGCAGGTGATGACCCCGTCATTGTAATTGTGTGTTCATTCGTTGTCGTCGTGTCATTATTGGCACTGAAACCAAAATTCCAAAATCAACAACTCTGAAATTTTTTCGACAACTCTACAGTCATTCACAGAAAGTACAAATGGTTATGGTGGTGTGTTACAGGCAATAAAAAATGACCTGATTTTCACTGAGCTTACTAAACTAGACTGACTGTGAGATCATTTGGACCAAATTCCAATTCCCTAAGGAAAAGAGCATGTAATGTATGTAGGAACTTTTACAGGCCCAGTAACAATGACCTTACTAGCCTTCTTGAGTTGAGAAAATCACTACAAAAGTTAAGCAAAAATGCTGACAAAAACAATTTTATTCTTGCTGCTTATTTTAACCAACCTAACATTGACTGGAGCCAAAACGTTATTTTTCTTTTCTACAGCTAAAAAGTGTGAAAATATATTCCTTTAACACCAAAATCAGATGATTCTTGGCAGAACTTTCTCTGTTCCGTTCTTCGCATTCTACAGTGTTAAGTTTGTACTGAAGATGTCAAAGTCCAAAATTGATAGTCACCTGAATTCCGCCTGATAGTAATTGCAATGGCGTTTGCAATTTTTACGCAGGGTCCATCTAAATTTTCGTCAGATCACAGAAATACAAGTAGAAGAATATTTAGAATTCTGCAAAGAAATGCAACTACTTCTCGTCACTTTCGCTAATAAAAGCTCTAAAACAGAAAAAGGTAGAACAACTATTAGCTGATTTTAAAGACGACACATACATACCGCATATAGAAATTGTATCCCCCCGTTAGTACAATGAAGAAGTTCTGAGTACAAATGCGCAGGTGTGACACTCGACAAAAGTTTTGAAACATGGCGACCAACAAACTATTGTTAGATTTTACTTTAGCAAAATTCTTCTGTTAAAAGGTAACTAATGAACATTTTTTACAGATAATCACATGAGTAGGGTGAAATCCCACCAGACTGTGCAAAGGAAGTGTAGTATTCACATTTTAGAAAATACGTTCTGCTTAAGTGTGACTCGAATTGGAAACACGGTATCTGTAACAACCTACGTACACAAAACAAATGTCCCAGTGATAACATATGTCTACGTGGGTTGTGACAATAACTAACGTTGGGCCACACTTGGAATGACAACCATAGATAGCCTTAGTTATGGAACCATTTACCATTGTTTGGTCATAATTTCTTTAGCCCATTTCTGTATGCTGTCATTGTGTGATTGCTGTTGTTTACTGATCTGTGGTCTCACAAAGGTTATGGTTTTTTCTATGCATGTCATTTAGAGATCAACGACAAATTGTTTTGCTGGAATTTTACACAACTGTAGCCTATAGGCCACAATCGAAACACCAACCATAGGGGTCATTAACGTTAGGCTTCCTATGCAGTACCCACCATTTCTATGGGAAATTCATTCCTACAAAAATGCCCCTGCCTACCCGTACTTATGACTCCTGAAAGTCACAAGATAAATTCCTTTGACACTACCCACCTCCTGTATGCTGAAATTTCTGGTTTAAGATTATAAATCAAGGGTTAGGCTTACAGTTAAGAGACATGTTTATAGTTGGTTAGGGTTTAATAGGTTTGACATGACAATTATTTGAGCAATTATAGCATAAAACAAATTCTTATCTTTAATGAAAGTGTTCCCCCGCAATATATTGCAAAAACCAAAGAATTGGATCTTCAGTCACTTTAAAATATTTTTTTCTGTGGATGAACTCATAGTTCATTCCACTCATTTTTACTTTGCACTCACCCTGGCAGA